>JAVSCE010007828.1:0-41850 GCA_032199065.1 Smutsia gigantea
TCTCTATTGATATATTGGTGTGCTTTTTTTCAATTTTATTTCAGTTTGGTTAATTTTTATATTTTCTATCACTAAACCATTTTTGCATATTTTTCTCTTCCCCAAGATGATACACACCAGCTCATAACCACATTCATTTGTTCCAAACATCTTTGTTTATTTTACATTATTATATCTTCAAACTTCACACTTTTTACTTTTGTGAGAGTTTCATCATTTGCTCGGGAAGAAAAACAGCTGTCAGTATTTTCTCACCATCATATCAGACTTCCCTCAAGTTTTCATTATCCACATTTGGAATAATTTCTGTTTGAATATCACTGAAAAACCTTTATAGCGTTTCTTTTACTACATCTAATTAATATTATTTATTTTGTTCCCTTGTTGTTTTCAATGTATATTCAAATAAAACCAGCTCAGTTTTTTAAAAAATGTAAACCTTCTTCTCAAAGAGTTTCTATACCTTCTCTAACATGGAGGTATGCTAAACATATTTGCTCCATCAGTGTGTCTTTCTCCTCTTTTATTTATCTTTGCTGTCAATTTCTTTGACTTCTACATTATGTCTCTAGGCTTCAATATTTTAGGACCTCAGACCTCATTGATTATTTTTTGTCAATATGCAGTGACTTAATTTGAGCAGCAGATTTTTACCTGGTTTATACAAAGTGGCTAACCCTCACAGATACAGCAACCAAATTATCTTTTAGTAGGTGAATGGATGAACTGTGGTACATTTAGCCAATGAAATATTGTACAGCACTTAGAAGAAATGAGCTATCCAGACAGAATAAGATGTGTAAGAATCTTAAATGCACATTAGTAAGAGAAAGAAGATAATCTGAAAAAACTGCATACTGTATGATCCCAACTATATGACATTCTGGAAAGGCAAAACTACAGAATAGAAAAAACATCAGTGGTTCCCTGGGGCAGGGGAAAGTGATGGAGGAAGAAGTTTATATGCTTTACATGAAAATCTTCATTTGTCTTCATGAGTGTCTTACATATTAATATCAGGAGAAAGGTTTTAAAAATTAGTAGTAAACTGAAACAGGAATTGCCTTTGTAGAGATCTCAGAAGAAGCCAATTCTTTTTTCCTTCAGCTTTATTGAGATATAATAGACAAATAATATTGTGTATACTTTAAGCGTATGACAGGATAATTTGATACAAGTATATACTGTGTAATAATAACAATAAAAAATAAACTTAGTCAACACATAGGTCACCTCACATAGTTACCACTTGTGTATATAATGACAAGAACATTTATGATCTACTATCTCTGCAAATTTCAAATATACAATACATTATTAAGTATAATCACCATGCTCAGACTACAGAAAAAAACAATAAAGAAACCACTTCTTAACAGTATTAAGGGAATGTGGAATTTCAGGTGACCACACTCCCTAGCAAAAATAAATGTAAACCATCTTGAAGAAAGACAATAATACATTAAACCTCAAATTGCCTGTGTGCATTTCACATACAATGTATTACACTCTATAAAACATAACAATACATGGGGAGAAAGGCACATTATTTTTTAAAACAAAAAAAGAAAAGATTGCCATCAATGTAGAAAGAGACCAATGGCAATCCAGAAAATGGAGCTTAAACCATTTTCCATGGAGAATAATAAAAAGTTATTGGTTGAGAAACTCCAAACCTAATGAAGCAATGACAGGTGACAGATTCAAAAGTCACCAGCAACACTTCATGAGATAAAGACAAAGAATTCCAGTAGAAAACACTATAAAACTGTTGAAAACCAAAGACAAAGAAGAAATATAACAGTCCATGCAAACACACAGATTACCATCAAATGGCAACAATAACAATGGCAGCTAATATCTCCACAAATAAATTGAGGAGAGAAGAAAATGAAAAATCCTCAAAGTGAATTCTAAAAGAAAATAAATATCAACTCAGAATCCTATTATGTGCCACTTGAAGATACACTATAAAAGGAGGCGAAATAAGACATTCAGAGCAGTAAATTCTAAGAGGATTCTTTACCAGTTGACCCACACATAAAGATGAGAATTAAAAGAGGAAGGGAGAATGGAAGAGAGGAATAAATAAGGACTCAGGTGTTAGAAAATCCAAATGAACATTGATCATCAGATTAATCAAATCATTCTGAATGGCTTGAAAATATTAAAATTAAAATACATTTTTTAAAGTGTAAGATTCAGTAGTTGTGTTGTAAGACCCAGAAAACAGGCCCTGTTCAGCCCCGGGATGGACGGCGACCTAAATACTCACAAGAGACCAGTCTTGATGCAAACAGCAAGAGGTTTATTGATTCCACCAACACGCTGGGGTCAAGACTCATAACTCACGCAGGAGCAGAGGAGTCCGACCCCGAGCAGAAATCACAGGAGGTTTTAAAGGAAAAGGGACCACAACCAGGGGGAGGCGAGGGGGAGGTCTGCTGATGATTCGATAGCAAAAATATTTCAATTAGGGTCTCACAGGGCTTTATCTTTAAGGTCTATCAGTTTGGGAAAGATTACCTAGGCACGGGTTTGCAAGCTATTGTGTCACTGTGTTCAGGCCGGTTTTTATGACTCAGGCCAAGGGTCAGAGCCTACTTAAAATTTTCCTATTCTTTCAGGTGGTTTCGGGGAAACTGAAACTCAGGCATTCTGATTTCTGAGGCTTTCTGGGGCCTGTCATGGCGTTAGTTTGGTCCTTTCATTCCCCACTTCTTCTTATGCATAGTTCTAATCATAGAACTAGAATTCCGTATTATCATAAAATTCTTTCTCAGAATCAGGTACGGACTGGTAATGTTGCCTTAACATTAAGATTTGTACTGCACCAATCCGTTCTCTAATAAAAGTTACTAATCTGTTCAGAATGCAAGGGCCAATGGCGAGTAACAGAAGCAGAATCAGAATAGGTCCTAAAAGCGAAGATATTAAAGTAGTAAACCAGGGAGATTTACTAAACCATCCTTCAAACCATCCTTGTTGAGATTCTCGTTCCCGCAGGCGTTTATCTAACCTTTCCCTCAGCTTAGACATGGAGTCTTTTATAATTCCAGAATGATATACATAGAAGCAGCATTCTTCCCTCAATGCAGCACACAGTCCACCATCCTTCAAAAACAACAAATCTAGCCCTCTCCTATTCTGCAATACTACTTCAGACAAAGAAGTCAGGGATTCCTCTAGTTTGGAGATAGATTGTTCTAAGGCTCGTAAGTCCTCATCTGTTGCGGCTCTCAACATCTGCAAGTGCTGAGGCCCTTGTATCAAAGCTGCAGTTCCAGTACCTACTCCAGCTGCTACTCCGAGACCTAGAAGAACAGCTAGAGTCAAAGAGATCAGTTCTCTTTTATACCTGGAGGGTCTGTGGTCAAACTCATCAACAAATGACTCTTCAGGGTGGTAGAGGACCCGAGGCACAAGCTGTACTAACACACGATAATCTTTAGAACTGTTAAAAATTGCCGTAGAAATGCATGGGGTCAGGCCAGTGCTGCAGGCCCACCACTTATCCAGGCTGGGTACCAGGTAATAATTGAAAGAGGTCTGAGGGCTCTGAACAGTAACATTGCACAAGTGTTGATATGCTCTAGGCGGGTTACCGAGGCATATTCCTTCTCCTGAGACTTCTGTAAGAGTGAGTTTATTTCTTGATCCCCAATTACAAAAGTCATGACTGGTAGTGTTATTGTAAGTTCCAACAGTAGCTATGACTTCATAATAAGGGGGACCTGAGGCCAGGCCTAGCCAGCATGACTTATTGATATCAGGGTTAGTATTATTCAGGAGATTGAAGGCTCCTTGTATCAAATTCAGCAATCTCTGCCCCGTATTAAGTGACAGGATGCCTGGTACCTCGGGGGAAATCTCAGCCTGGTCAGGGATGGTAGAGGTTTTTATGTTATTCTGAAGAGGCAGAGGTGGAGTGGGTGGGGCTAGCACAGGCAGCCAAGGAGGCGACTTCTGTTTAGACAATACTTCATTGAGACCAATTGGTTGAGCGGGGGGGGGTTTCTATCCTTAGTCTTATTATCAGGGTGGAACCTTCTCCTCCATTCCAATATTCCCAAAAAACTATACCCCACATCATACCACGTACCCATTTACTGATATCTTCCTTTTTCCCTTTCTCAGTAAAGGTTAACTTTAAAAAAATCTAAATCTCTAGAGCAACAGTCTTTTGGAAATACAGAGACCCAGGATCCCCACCCGTGTGGACCAGTTACATAAGTTAGGTTGACATGGGTATCTTTTGGATTAGCAAAGGAAATTTGTATTCTATCTTGAGAGGAGTCCGTTGGCCACTCCCAGTCCCCGTCATCTGATGTGACACAACTCCATTTCTTACAGTAAGAATCTACAATCCCTCCACAGTATTGCCCTTTGTTGGTGCCTGGGCAACTATAGAAGCCATAGTGGTGCACGTACCACTGTTCTCCTCTCGCTTCCAAATTTATCTGACATAGGCAAAAGTAAAGGTCTGGCCACCATGTCCCAGGAGGAATGATACTTTGCGTGCTATTAAGTACAGTGCCTGTATCAGAGTTAATAAGGAGCCAGGTAAGTAGCTGGGGAGCATGGGGGTTAGGAAGGGTCAGGCTTACGGCATAAGCAAAGCTTAAGAGGATTATCAGTCTTTTCCACATGCCAGGACTCATCTTCTTCTGCCTTTGGTGCAGCTTTTAGGTGGGAGGCGTGGATCCAGGTGGCTATTCCTTCGACCTTCACTGCAGTGGGAGTTGTCAGCAGGACTAGGTAGGGTCCTTTCCACCAAGGCTTGAGATTCCCAACACGGTGTCTGCATACATAGACAGCGTCTCCCACTTGGAACCGGTGAGGGACAATGGTGGTCTCAGTGGAGTAGGCCTCCTTCAGTTGTTCCCATGCCTGCTGGCGAACTACTTCTAGGGCTTTTAGGCGGATGAACAAGGATTGAGAAAAAGCAGCATCAGGGTTATGTATTCCTCCTGCTTCCACAAGGGGGGGGTCCTCCACACAAAAGCTCATAGGGGGTTTGTCTAAATCGCCCTGGAGTGTTTCTTACCCGGAACAGGGCAAAGGGAAGGAGAGCTGTCCAGTCATTCCCGCCGGTCTCTAAGGCTAATTTAGTCAAGGTCTCTTTTAGAGTTCTACTCATCCTCTCTACCTGTCCTGAGCTTTGGGGTCTATATGCACAATGTAATCTCCAATCAAACCCCAGTTGTTTGGCCAGTCCCTGACTTACCTGAGCAACGAAGGCGGGCCCGTTGTCAGATCTGATTACCTTAGGGATTCCAAACCTGGGAAAAATTTCTTCTAGAATCTTCTTGGCCACAATGTTGGCAGTTTCTGTCTTAGTTGGGTATGCTTCTACCCATCCTATGAAGGTATCTATAAAAACTAGTAGATATTTATTCCCATATCTGGCAGGTTTTATTTCAGTAAAGTCTACTTCCCAGTAAGCCCCAGGTCAATCACTCCACAATCTTTGTCCAGGGGGGCATTGGTTGGAGCCTGCATTCGTCATGGCACAGGGGATACAATGTTTAACTAGAGCATTGACAACTTCAGGAAGTCCAATTACATAGTAAGGGGATGATTTTACTGTTTTCTCCAGGTGTTTGGTCTCCAGATGGGTGAGCCGGTGGAGCTCTCACGTATTCTTTAGCCTCTTTCTGGGGGAACATGATTTTCCCATCCCCTGTCTTTCTTAATCCTTGAGGTGTTTCTATAGTATACCCTAGGCGATTCATGATTTGGTAATCTTCTTTAGTGTACTGGAATCCCTCAGGGCTGGTCTTTGTTTC
The DNA here is from genome assembly GCA_032199065.1 of Smutsia gigantea. NCBI lineage: Eukaryota > Metazoa > Chordata > Mammalia > Pholidota > Manidae > Smutsia > Smutsia gigantea. The sequence continues at coordinate 5,790 of JAVSCE010007828.1, forward strand.
ATAGTCACACATTGCTGGCAATATTGGGGTTCTGTGGGCAGATTTTTTTGCTGTCTGATCAGCTAACTGATTTCCTTTAGCTATCATATCTGTGGCTTTTTGGTGCCCAGGGCAGTGTATGATGGCCACCTTTTTAGGCAAATGCACTGCCTCTAATAGACTCAGAATTTCTTCTTTATTTTTAATCTCTTTACCTGCTGATGTTAGTAATCCTCTCTGCCGGTAGATGGCACCATGTACATATGCTGTAGCAAAGGCATATCTACTATCCGTGTAGATATTGATGACTCTCCCCTCAGCTAGCCTCAAAGCCTGTATCAAAGCTATGAGTTCTGCCTTTTGAGCTGAGGTCCCTTCAGGTAGACTGCTTGCCCACACTGTTCGCTCACCATCCACTACCACAGCCCCAGCCATCCTCTTACCTTCAACTACGAAGCTGCTACCATCTGTGAACCAAGTGGTACCATGAGGCCAGGGGGTGTCTGTGAGGTCACTTCTGACTCCAGTTTCCTCAGCCAGTATGTCTGCACAGGTATGAACAACTGGCTCCTCAGTGTTTTCAGGCAATAAGGTAGCGGGGTTGAGGAGGGTGGGTGGACCAAAGGTGATTCTCCCCGTCAACAATAAGCTTTGGTAGTGGGTCATGCGAGCATTCGTCATCCACCGATCAGGAGGTTGACGGATAACACTTTCTAAGACATGGGCAGCAGTTACAGTCACCTGTTGTCTCATAGTCCGTTTGTCAGTGTCCTTGATCAGGATTGCGACTGCCGCAATGGCCTTTAAGCAGGATGGCCATCTGCTGGCCACTGGGTCCAGTTTCTTTGACAGGTATGCCACCGGCATCTTCCAGGGTCCTAAGGCCTGGGTGAGAACTCCCCTGGCTACTCCCCCTCTCTCATCTACATAAAGGGTAAAAGGCTTGGTCAGATCTGGCAAGCTCAAGGCTGGTGCTGAGAGGAGGGCCTTCTTAATCTCGTCGAAGGCCTGTTGGTGTTCTTTTTCCCATTGAAACTTTACCCCTTCCTTGGTTAGGGGGTAGAGAGCGGCTGCCAAGGTAGCAAAGCCTGGGATCCAAAGTCGGCAGAAGCCAGCAGTGCCCAGGAATTCACGTACCTGTCTAGATGTCTTACGTACTGGAATCTGTGTGACAGTCTTCTTCCTGGCCTTGGTCAGCCATCTTTTCCCTTCCCTTAAAGAGTAGCCCAAGTAGACTACTTCTTGCTTACATAGCTGAGCCTTCTTTGCAGAGGCTCGGTAAACCAGCCGGCGCAGCTCAGAGAGGACGCTTCTGGTCCCTTCAAGGCAATCTTGATAGGTCTCCCCTGACAAAAGCAAATCATCAACATACTGGAGGAGAGTTACCTTGGAATTTGTGGCCCGAAAGGGGGCCAAGTCCCGGTGTAGCGCCTCATCGAAAAGGGTGGGAGAGTTCTTGAATCCTTGAGGTAATCGGGTCCAGGTCAGTTGTCCTGTTTTCCCAGTGTCAGGATCTCTCCACTCAAATGCAAAGATGGGCTGACTTGATGGATGTAATCTCATGCAGAAGAAGGTGTCTTTTAAGTCCAGCACAGTATACCAGCCCCTTTCTGGGGGGAGAGAGCTGAGAAGGTTATATGGATTGGGCACCGTGGGGTGAATGTCTTGGACTCTCTTGTTCACTTCCCGCAAGTCCTGGACTGGCCGGTAGTCCCCTGTACCGGGCTTTTTGACAGGTAGCAATGGGGTGTTCCATGGGGAGTGGCATGGCACCAGGATTCCTGACTGTAAGAGCCTCTGAATATGGGGGCGAATGCCTAGTCTGGCCTCCTGGCCCATGGGGTACTGGCGCACTGCTACTGGGGTGGCACAAGCGTTCATTTCTATCACCAGAGGCGGAATCTGTTCTGCTAAGCCCGTTCAACCTGTTTCCGCCCAAACATGGGGAAATTGTCTCAACCAGTCTTGCATATCTTCAGGGACTGACTTCTCAGTAAATATCCGATATTCTTCTTCTAATTTTAAACTTAAAACAACTGTGGGATCTTCCTGCAAGGTGACTTCAGGCCCCAATGGGGAAAAGAAAATTTGGGCTCCCATTTTGGTAAGGAGGTCTCTCCCTAACAGGTTGGAGGGGCAATCAGGTATAACTAGAAATGAGTGGGTTACCCGTCCCACACCTAAATCTACATCTCTTCGGGTGGTCCATGAATACAGTTTTTTTCCTGTGGCGCCCAGGACTAGGGACTTTTTGTCTTTCAATTTTCCCAAGGGATCTACTAACACAGAGTGTTCTGCCCCGGTATCGACCAGAAAGTCCACTGGTCGCCCCTCCACCTGTAAGGTTACCCTGGGCTCGTGGAGGGGATCCAAGCCCCATCCCCTCTAATCTTCTTCATCTAGGGTTAACACTTTTGGGTTTCTGCTCCTCCTCTTCGGGCACTCTCGGGCCCAGTGCCCTCTCTCTTTGCAGTAGGCACATTGATCTTTGTCAAGGGGTGGTCTGCCCATGCTTCTTGTTGTCTTCTGGCCCCTGTTGCTCAGGTTCCCTACCTGCCTAGTCCCCTGAAATCCTCTTTCTTTCTCTCCTACCACTGTGGCCAAAATTCTAGATAAGTTTTTCTCCTGTCTTCTGTCTCTTCTATCCTCCCTTTCCTCTCTCTCTCTCTTCTGCCTTTCTTCTTTCTCTTCCTCTGTCTCTCTCTTGTGATACACTTTCTCAGCCTCCTTCACTAGGTCCTGTAAAGTAAAATCCTGCAATCCTTTGAGGCGCTGCAGCTTCTTTTTGATATCAGAAGCTGATTGCCCTATAAATGCCATAGCTACGGCTGCCCGCTGTCCCTCAGAGGTGGGATCAAAAGGAGTATAGCGCCTATAAGCCTCCATAAAGCGCCCAAGAAAAACTGAAGGCGATTCAGTGGGCCCCTGAAGAATTTCTCTTACCTTAGCCAGATTAGTGGGCCGTCGCGCAGCCCCCTTGAGACCTGCCACCAGAGCCCGGCGGTAGACAGTCAACCTCTCCCTACCTTCCGGAGTGTTGAAGTCCCAGTTGGGTCGAGTCAGCGGGAATCCAGCATCTATCACATGGGGAAGTTGGGAGGGTTGCCCATTGTCTCCTAAAACATTTTTCCGGGCTTCCAACAGGATTCTCTCTCTCTCTTCCGTGGTGAAAAGAGACTGCAACAGTTGCTGGCAATCATCCCAAGTGGGTTGGTGGGAGAACATGAGAGACTCTATTAATCCAGTAAGTCCTACAAGATTTTCTGAAAAGGAAGCATGATTAGCCTTCCAATTATATATATCTGCAGAAGAAAATGGCCAATACTGCATGGGTTGGACTCCAGGGGGCGGCACGGGAGGGCCATAAACTCTAAGTGGGAGGGTTACAGTAGAATCCAGCCCATCGCCAGGAGGGGCCCCTCTACGACTTTGGGTACCCACTGCTGGGCCCCCCGCTGCTGCTGGTAAAGGGGGAGCATTGGGCCCTTCTTCTTCCCTTTCTTGCACTACCGGCTGAGCAGGTTGTGGCTCAGGGGCTGGAGCAGGTTCTGCCGCCTGTTCAAGATAATACGGGGGAGGGTAAGGTTCCGGCCATTCGGGAGGGGATTCTACTTCAGGATATATTTTAGGTTTCGGGGTTCCTGCAGTTCTGCTTCTATTTAGTACCAACACTTGAAACTTTGGTTTCCTGGATTTTTGGACCCAGGGTTTTACCCACACAGGGGGATTGTCTACCAAATTCTGCCAGATCATGATGTAGAGTTGGTGGTCAGGGTGAGAATCGGGTCTTGGCTGAAAAACAAGATTCTTAACTGCAAAAATTAATTCTCTGTTAAAAGTACCCTCAGGAGGCCAACCTACATTGAAGGCCGGCCATTCAGTCAAGCAGAGGGTCTGCCATTGTCTTTTTCTAACTTCTACAGACAAGTCATGGGCCCTATTCTTGACGTCCGTCCAGCGGTCCAAAGTCAGAGACAAAGGGGTTGTCACAGTCTGTCCCATTTTGGTCGTTTCTAAATACACAAAAACAGCTAGCCACAAAACGACAAAAGACGCCAACAAACACTTTCCTCCTCTCGTTTTCCACAGACACGAGAGGTATTCAGATGGGGGAGGGCCCCTCCGTTGAATCCGCTCAAACCGGACCCTTTCCCCTTCCAACAGACGGGCGGAAAAATCCCCCATTTCACACCCAGGGGCGTCCCCCAGGGTTGCAGCTTGTGGCCCCTGGCACATCTGCCTTACCACAGCTTACCATTCCCTCATGGGAGCGGCAAGCGGCTGCCAAACCGAAAGCACTTTTCACAGACCCAGATATCTGACAGAACAAACAGGCACCGGCGCACACAGAAACTTAAGGATCCTTTGCTTACCTCCAAGTGGGTCTCTGGAGAATAGGGTGGCCACAGATCCCGGACGAGCCCCCAAATATAAGACCCAGAAAACAGGCCCTGCTCAGCCCCGGGATGGACGGCGACCCAAATACTCACAAGAGACCAGTCTTGATGCAAACAGCAAGAGGTTTATTGATTCCACCAGCGCGCTGGGGTCAAGACTCATAACTCACGCAGGAGCAGAGGAGTCCGACCCCGAGCAGAAATCACAGGAGGTTTTAAAGGAAAAGGGACCACAACCAGGGGGAGGCGAGGGGGAGGTCTGCTGATGATTCGATAGCAAAAATATTTCAATTAGGGTCTCACAGGGCTTTATCTTTAAGGTCTATCAGTTTGGGAAAGATTACCTAGGCACGGGTTTGCAAGCTATTGTGTCATTGTGTTCAGGCCGGTTTTTATGACTCAGGCCAAGGGTCAGAGCCTACTTAAAATTTTCCTATTCTTTCATGTGGTTTCGGGGAAACTGAAACTCAGGCCCTCTGATTTCTGAGGCTTTCTGGGGCCTGTCATGGCGTTAGTTTGGTCCTTTCAGTGTGACAAATGACATTAAAGCATGCTAAAGTAATTGCATTATCCAGAAAAATGTAAAAGTAACCACATAATTTAAGACAAATTTAAGTCAAGATAAATACCCTCAAGTAAACATTTCAGAAGTACTAAAAACAAAACAGAAACTCACAAATTATTAAGCATCTATGTGGGAAAATGAATCATACGAAAGACAATGTTAAATCCAAAAGAAAGCAAGAAATAAGAAATTGTGTTGAGCAAACAAAATAAATCAAATAATAAAATTATGGATTTAAATTCAATATAGTATTCAATTCAATACTATTCAATGTAACAAAAAACACAGTGACTCCTCTGTGACTTAAACAGACAATAATGTATCATAAGACCAGAATATCCATGCTATTAATTCACAAGTATTATAGACAGGAATCTCAATTGTGCCAGAAAAGGTGTTTCTCAGTCCTTGCAACGCTCCAAAACTTGTTTCCTTTGGAACTCCAAGTACAATAATGTGGAGAGCGGTTGGGACAGAAGGAGCAAGAGTACAGGACAGGACTGATTGTGTTTTTGTGCCTAGTCTCCATCTAAGGCCTGAACCGGGCCTGACTCTGAAAGAAACCTTGAAAAGTTTCCTAAATTCCAGGAACAAGTATCTCAGGAATGCAGGGAGTCTTATCTCAAGGCCAGCCACCTGGACCAGAAGCCCCAGGCGTATGTGAATTAAGTATTGGGTTAACTGTCCGATTGTATTGATCTGTGGGCAATACTTAAGTGATTGAGGTACTTGAGAACAATGTGTGAATCTAATCTGTAGGCAATTCATGTGTATATAAGTCATGCCAGAATAAAGCTTCTTGGCATTCTGCACCAGTTTGCCCTCCTGTCGTCTTGTATATACAGCTCGATGCCCCCACCCAGGAACTGTTCGACTCCTGCCGGCAGGCCCCGGCAAAATAATGATTATTCTCATCAGTGCAGATCTACCTAAGCTTAGAAGCCCCATGCCTCCCAGGAGTTAAAGTCTCTTTTAATAATTCATGAACATAGATTCCATGGTGTCTACAGGGACATGCCAAGTGACAAGTTATTAGATTCAGGGAAGCCCAAAGCTATGGTTACCCAATCATTATTTTTAGTTTGCTAACAGTCCTCCAGTACATACACATTTTAAAAATCAGGGTGAAAATTGCTCTAAGTGATATTGCCTAGTAACACAACTGACATATCACTTTTAACAACTAGAAGCTCTTAAAAGACAGTGTTAATAAGTTTAAAACATAGTTTCTCTTGTACAAAAGCAAAATCTTTTGTTTAAACTGCTGCTTATAAATTTATATGAAATAAATGCTTTCCTTAAATACAAACCTTGTCAAAAAATACTTTTTAAAAACACACATGTTTTCTTACAAGAGACACAACTAAAATATGTACACAAATTTCAAGTAAAATCATGGAAAATATAATACACAATTATAAAAACCATAGATGGTGTAACCAAGTTAATAATAAGATGAAATAAGATCAAATAAAAAAAAGAAAGAAGTCATGCCATCTATGACAACATGGATGGACCTAGAAGATATGGCTCTAAATGAAATAAGTCAGACAGAGGAAGACAAATACCATATAATTTTACTTACATCTGGAATCCAAAACTTAAACAAACAAATAAAACAGAAATATATTCATAAACACAGAGAATAAACTGGTGGTTGCCACAGGAAGGGCAGTGGGAGAATGGGTGAAATAGGTGAGTGGGAATAAAGAGATAGGAAATTCCAACTATAAGTTAAATCAGTAATTGGGATGAAAATATAGCATAGGAAATATAGTCTGTAATATTTTAATTTCCTTGAATGGTAACAGTTGGTAACTATACATATTGCGGTGAGCATTTAGTAATGTATGTAATTGTTAAATTACGATGTTGCACACCTGAAACAAACATAATACTATGTATCAACTATAATTCAATTACAAAAATAAGAACAGCATATCTTGATATAAAACTGGTGATGATATTATAAGGGGGTCTCTAAGTTTGAACAAAGTCAAATCCACTGGAAAAGGTGTATATAATCTCTCTGCCAGCCTCCCCAGACAAAAAGCCAGATGAATAAAAATGCAAACAGAACTGACGCAGTCCCTGAATTCATCTATTAGGAAAAAAGGATACTGTGATGTGGTCAGAGATTGACAAACAGAAGCATTCCATGGAACAGGTAATGTTCTGTTCCTTACATATTAATACTTGCTTGGTATGCTTCATTCTCATCATTTCAAACTGAACATGCAATGTCATGATTTTTATAAAGCTTATATTGTTTTAACCTCTTACTCAGTGCAAAGATATCAATACTTACTGTCATTATAACAGCCTAATCCTATGATATATTGTTTCTCATAACACAAATGCAATTATAAAGAAAATTTTATTCCTTATAAAATATGAAACTTATGAAAATGAATGATAAGCAAAATACAAAGCCTTGCCTTAATTAAAATACAAAATTAAGAAAGAAATCCATAAACTAGCGGTATAATGGTATAATAAAAACTATTAAAGAAAAAAGAGAGCAGCCTATTTATTCAAGCGAACAGCAACAAGGGCTTTTTTCCCTACTTCCTTTAACCATGGGAGCTTCCTTTCTTAATCATTGCAAATTCATTCCTCATGAGCACTGATCTACCATCTTCGCACCATAAAATCCTAAAGCAACTAATATGGAATCGTAGGTTGCCCAGATTTCTAAACAGTCGTCTCATGTCCAAGATAGTATAACATTTCTTGCCCTTTCCTCATTGACCAAAAGCAACATTGCTTAACCAGTCCACCAAATCTTAGTTTTATGTCTTAAAATATTCTCAGGACTTCCGGGAAGATGGCGGTGTGAGCAGGGCGGGAGAAATCTCCTCCCAACACTATATTTATCTACGAAAACACAGAAAATACATCTATTCCTAAAAGAGAGACGAGAATACACAGGAAAGCGCACAGCGTGCAGCTACACCCGAGAGGACTCGGCACACCAAGAGGCGGGTAAGATACGGAGCCGCGACACGGCGGGACCCGAGACCTCCCCCACCCCAGCGCACCGGCGGGAGGAGAGGATTCAGAGCCGGGAGGGAGTGGAAGCACACCCCGCTAGGTAGCCAGCCCCGGTGATCTGCGCGGGGAGCGCTGACCCACATTGCGCAGTGCAGCGGAGATTGGAGAGACAGAGAGGCAGGATCTGAGCGGGGAACGCGCCAGGGGGCTTGCAGCCGGCTCCGGGAAGGAAAAAAAAAGTGCGCGCTTTCCACAGCGGTCTTAAAGAGACAGGAGCCCAGCGAAGGAGCCGGATCGCCCGAGCACACTCAGCCCAGCAGGCTGGGAGTCCTGGGGAGTTTCAGACACCTTAGCTGGCGACTGAGGAAGCGTAGCCATACTTAACACTTCTCACTGAGATCAACAGCCTCCTATTCGTTCCCACCCCTGCCAGAGCGATAAAGGGCCCTGTGGAGCGGCACAGTCACAGCTGTGGAATAGTGGGGCAATAGCGCCACCTAGAGCATTCCCACAGAATCTACGTCTGGTGGGCATTTTTTTTGTTTTTGTTTTGTTTTGTTTTTGTTTTTTCTTTTCTTTCTTTTTTTCTTTCTTTCTTTCTTTTTTCTTTTTTTTCTTTTTTTCTCTTTTTCTTCCCTTTTTTATTTTTCTCTTTTAAAGTCTTAAAGAGCCCAGCTGACATACGTGGCAACTATCAGTGACCAAATTATACAGCCATGAAAAGACAGAGGAATATGGTTCAGACCAAAATCAACCAGACAACCCCAGAGAGGGAGTCTGAAGGGATGGAAATGCACAGCCTGCCTGAAAAAGAATTTAGAATAAAAGTCATAACCATGCTGATGGACCTACAGAGAAATGTGCAAGAGCTGAGGGAGGAAGTGAGGGAACTGAGGAAAGACAATACAGAAATCAGACAAGCGATCGACGGGCTTAACAGCAGAATGGATGAGATGCGAGACACTGTTAATGGAATAGAAAACAGAGAACAGGAGTACAGAGCAGCTGAGGCAGAGAGAGATAAAAGGATTTCTAGGAATGAAAGAATATTAAGAGAACTGTGTGACCAATCCAAACGGAACAATATTCGCATTATAGGAGTACCAGAGGAAGAAGAGAGAGAAAAAGGGATAGAAAGTGTCTTTGAAGAAATAATTGCTGAAAACTTTCCCTCGCTGGGGAAGGAAGTAGTCTCGCAGTCCACCGAAGCTCATAGATATCCCAACACAAGGGACCCAAGGAAGACAACACCAAGACACATAATAATTAAGATGGCAAAGATCAAAGATAAAGACAGGGTATTAAAGGCAGCTAGAGAGAGAAAAAAGATCACCTACAAAGGAAAACCCATCAGACTATCATCAGACTTCTCAACAGAAACCTTACAGGCCAGAAGAGAATGGCATGATATATTTAACGTTATGAAACAGAAGGGCCTCGAACCAAGAATATTGTATCCAGCACGATTATCATTTAAATATGATGGAGGGATTAAACAATTTCCAGATAAACGAAAGTTAAGAGAATTTGCGTCTCATAAACCACCACTACAGGATATCTGAAATGGACTGCTCTAGATGGAAGCACACCTAAGGCTAAAAAGATGTCACCAGAGGAAAAAAAAAATCATAGCAAAGAAAGCAGACCATCCAAATACCAACTAAAGGCAAAGAATAAAACACCTATTATAGAAAGAATGGAGGAGGAGGAATAAGAAGGGAGAGAAAGAAAGAAACATCAGACTGTGTTTACAATAACTTAACAAGAAAGTTAAGTTAGATTGTTAGATAGTAAAGAAGCAACCCTTGAACCCTTGGTAACCACGAATCTAAAGCCAGCAATGGCAATAAGTACATACCTATCAATAATCACCCTAAATGTAAATGGACTGAATGCACCAATCAAAAGACACAGAGTAACAGAATGGATAAAAAAGCAAGACCCATCTATATGCTGCCTACAAGAAACTCACCTCAAATCCAAAGATATACACAGACTAAAAGTGAAGGGATGGAAAAAGATATTTCATGCAAACAACAAAGAGAAAAAAGCAGGTGTTGCAGTACTTGTATCAGACAAAATAGACTTCAAAACGAAGAAAGTAGCAAAGATAAAGAAGGACATTACATAATGATAAAGGGGTCAGTCCAACAAGAAGATATAACCATTATAAATATATATGCACCCAACACAGGAGCGCCAGCATATGTGAGACAAATACTAACAGAATTAAAGGAGGAAATAGACAGCAATGCATTCATCTTAGGAGACTTCAACACACCACTCACTCCAGAGGACAGATCAACCAGACAGAAAATAAGTAAAGACACAGAGGCACTGAACAACACACTAGAACAGATGGACCTAACAGACATCTACAGAACTCTACACCCAAAAGCAACAGGATACACATTCTTCTCAAGTGCACATGGAACATTTTCCAGAATAGACCACATACTAGGCCACAAAAAGAACCTCAGTAATTTCAAAAATATTGAAATCCTACCAACCAACTTCTCAGATCACCAAGGTATAAAACTAGAAATAAATTTTAGAAAGAAATCAAAAAGGCTCACAAATACATGGAGACTTAACAACACTCTCCTAATTAATCAATGGGTTAACGACCAGATCAAAACAGAAATCAAAGAATATATGGAGACTAATGACAACAACAACACAAAGCCACAACTTCTGTGGGACGCAGCAAAGGCAGTTCTAAGAGGAAAGTATATTGCAATCCAGGCCTATTTAAAGAAGGAAGAACATTCCCAAATGAATAGTCTAAAGACACAATTACTGAAATTGGAAAAAGAAGAACAAATGAGGCCCAAAGTCACCAGAAGGAGGGACATAATAAAGATTAGAGAAGAAATAAATAAAATTGAGAAGAATAAAACAATAGAAAAAATCAATAAAACCAAGAGCTGGTTCTTTGAAAAAATAAACAAAATAGATAAACCCCTAGCCAGACTCATTAAGAGAAAAAGAGAATCTACACACATAAACACAATCAGAAATGAGAAAGGAAAAATCACGACGGACCCCACAGAAATACAAAGAATCATAAGAGAATATTATGAGAATCTATATGCTAACAAGCTGGAAAACATAGAAGAAATGGACAACTTCTTAGAAAAATACAACCTTCCAAGACTGACCAAGCAAGAAACAGAAAAGCTAAACACATCAATCACCAGTGACGAAATCGAATTGGTAATCAAAAAACTACCCAAGAACAAAACCCCCGGGCCTGATGGATTCACCTCTGAATTCTACCAGACATATAGAGAAGAAATAACACCGATTCTCCTTAAAGTTTTCCAAAAAATAGAAGAGGAGGGAATACTTCCAAACTCATTCTATGAAGCCAGCATCACTCTAATACCAAAACCGGGCAAAGACCTCACCAAAAAAGAAAATTACAGACCAATATCCCTGATGAACGTAGATGAAAAAATAGTCAACAAAATCTTAGCAAACCGAATTCAAAAATACATCAAGAGGATCATACACCATGATCAAGTGGGATTCATCCCAGGGATGCAAGGATGGTACAACATTCGAAAATCCATCAACATCATCCACCACATCAACAAAAAGAAGAACAAAAACCACATGATCATCTCCATAGATGCTGAAAAAGCATTTGACAAAATTCAGCATCCATTCCTGATTAAAACTCTCAACAAAATGGGTATAGAGGGCAAGTACCTCAACATCATAAAGGCTATATATGACAAACCCACAGCTAACATCATACTTAACGGCGAGACGCTGAAAGCTTTCATCTAAGATCCGGAACAAGACAAGGATGCCCACTCTCTCCACTGTTATTCAACATAGTACTGGAGGTCCTAGCCACAGCAATCAGACAAAACAAAGACATACAAGGCATCCAGATTGGTAAAGAAGAAGTCAAATTGTCACTATTTGCAGATGACATGATACAGTACATAAAAAACCCTAAAGATTCCATTCCAAAACTACTAGAACTAATATTTGAATTCAGCAAAGTTGCAGGGTACAAAATTAACACACAGAAATCTGTTGCTCTTCTATACACTAATGATGAACTAACAGAAAGAGAAATCAGAAAAACAATTCCATTCACAATTGCATCAAAAAGAATAAAGTACCTAGGAATAAACCTAACGAAGGAAGTGAAAGACCTGTACTCTGAAAACTACAAGACACTCCTAAGAGAAATTAAAGAGGACACTAACAAATGGAAATGCATCCCATGCTCTTGGCTAGGAAGAACCAATATTGTCAAAATGGCTATACTACCTAAAGCAATCTACAGATTCAATGCAATCCCTATCAAACTACCAACAGCTTTCTTCAATGAACTGGAACAAAAATTCTAAAATTCATATGGAACCACAAAAGACCCCGAATAGCCAAAGCAATTCTGAGAAGGAGGAAACAAACAGGGGGAATTACACTCCCTGACTTCAAGCTCTACTACAAAGCCACAGTAATCAAGACAATTTGGTATTGGCACAAAAACAGACCCACAGACCAGTGGAACAGAATAGAAAATCCAAACATTAACCCAAACATATACAGTCAATTAATATTTGATAAAGGAGCCTTGGATATACAATGGGGAGATGACAGCCTCTTCAGCAGCTGGTGTTGGAAAAACTGGACAGCTACATGTAAGAGAATGAAACTGGACTACTGTCTAGCCCCATACACAAAGGTAAACTCAAGGTGGATCAAAGACTTGAATGTAAGTCATGAAACCATAAAACTCTTAGAAAAACACACAGGCAAAATCTCCTGGACATGAACATGAGCAACTTCTTCATGAACATATCTCCCCGGGCAAGGGAAACAAAAGCAAAAATGAACAAGTGGGACTATATCAAGCTGAAAAGCTTCTGTACAGCAAAGGACACCATCAGTAGAACAAAAAGACATCCTACAGTATGGGAGAATATATTCATAAAAAACGTATCTGATAAAGGGTTGACATCCAAAATATATAAAGAACTCATGCACCTTAACAAACAGAAAGCAAATAATCCAATTAAGAAATGGGCAGAGGACATGAATAGACACTTCTCTAAAGAAGAAATTCAGATGGCCAACAGGCACATGAAAAGATGCTCCACATCGCTAATCATCAGAGAAATGCAGATTAAAACCACAATGAGATATCACCTCACACCAGTGAGGATGGCCAACATCCAAAACACAAACAACAACAAATGTTGGCGAGGATGTGGAGAAAAGGGAACCCTCCTACACTGCTGGTGGGACTGCAAATTAGTTCAACCATTGTGGAAAGCAGTATGGAGGTTCCTCAAAAAACTCAAAATAGAAATACCATTTGACCCAGGAATTCCACTCCTAGGAATTTACCCTAAGAATGCAGCAGCCCAATTTGAAAAGGACAGATGCACCCCTATGTTTATTGCAGCACTATTTACAATAGCCAAGAAATGGAAGCAACCTAAGTGTCCATCAGTAGATGAATGGATAAAGAAGATGTGGTACATATACACAATGGAATATTATTCAGCCATAAGAAGAAAACAAATCCTACCATTTGCAACAACATGGATGGAGCTAGAGGGTATGCTCAGTGAAATAAGCCAAGCCGAAAAAGACAAGTATCAAATGATTTCACTCATATGTGGAGTATAAGGACAAAGAAAAAAACTGAAGGAACAAAACAGCAGCAGACTCACAGAACCCAAGAACGGACTAATAGTTACCAAAGGGAAAGGGACTGGGGAAAATGGGCGGGAAGGGAGGGATAAGAGGGAAAAAGGGGCATTACGATTAGCAGATGTAATGTTGGGGGGGCACGGGGAGGGCAGTACAACTCAGAGAAGACAAGTAGTGATTCTATAGCATCTCACTACGCTGATGGACAGTGACTGTAATGGGGTTGGTGGGGGGGACCTGATGAAGGGGTATTTTAATAATCGTAATATTGCACATGTAATTGTAAATTAATGATAATAAAAAAAAAATTCTCAGAAGGGTTCCTTTTAAACATACAATGTTCAAAATCTCAGGAGCAGATCCTTCAAACAGAAATCATTAGGTCAGTGATTTTTAGTGAGTGAACTGTTTTTGAGGCATCCATGTGACCATAATCTTATGAAGCCTTGTTTGTAGGCAGAATAAAGAATACATTTATTATATATAATTTTTCCTATTTTTCAAATGTAGATAAATTAGCTTCTGTGATTACCATTCATTACACAATGTCACTGAATACATAGTAATTTTTCTCAATATGTATTTTCATATTAAATAGATAGTTTATTAGCAATTATATCATGGGAGATTAGGTGAAGCAAGTACTTGAATTATTAAAATATTTCCCACCCATTTCCTTAGAAAGAGCTGTGGGGAAGTGAATCACCTGCTTTTTTCCCACTAGTAGGATGGGCCTTGACCTCTGTCTGATGCTATTGTTTTATCTTAACCATCTCAAAGGACATATCCTGGCTGCTATTTTAGTTACTTTGCCAAAGTTCATTAAGCAAAAGGTTCGTTACTGGCACTAGAACCTAGGCCACTGAGGATCCTTTCCCTCACTCGCAGAGGAGGTCCCAGGGCACCCCCAGCAGAGTGAGCAGAAGAACATGACTATCACTAGTTCTGGAGGAGAAAAGTCACCTCCCTGCTCAGAGCAATCAGAGCACTTCCAAAACCCAAGGGACGTTCTTTTGTTCTCCTCCCTTACATTAGGTTGTCTTCCCTCCATGACAGAGACCAAGGGAAATGTTCCCAAGGATTAAAATAAGAACAGAATCTCTAATTGGAGCCTTTGTGATATGAAAGTGGGAAACTTGAAGAACTAAAGAGCCGCTAGAAAATGCGTGGCCGGTAAGTGCAAGATGATGATCCTGTTAGACCTGTGCAGAGACATGTCTCCCTTAACACAACAGTTAAACACAGAAAGGAGCTGCCAGCTGAAACCATGAAAAATATCGAAAGACTAAGTACCAGAAGTAGAGATGAGAATTACCTTTTCTTTTGAGAGATAAAAGAAAGAAATATTTGTTGGCATTTTCTTCCATAATGTGGCTAGTTAAGCTTGTTTCAACATTTAGTATGGAAGATTATACTAGACATGTTATGAACTCCCCAACAGGCATTTGTAAGACAAAGGTCATAGCCACGGATACATTTCTGCAGCCGTAAGTAGTCACCATATAGTACAACTTCAAGAATGTAGACATATACCTTCCAAATCCCTGGAATTTATATCTCAAAACAATATTACTCTCCTTAAAACTGTCAACATTTTCTAAATTGTAAGTATTCTTTTGTGATGAGCAATTTAAGCAGAAATACTTCCATTCTTCCTAAGCATTTAGTTCAATGGGAAAGTTTCATTAGCATCTAAATTATTCAGTGGAGAGTAATTGGGTGCCTGAGAAGAGAGGGACCTTTGTTGTTCAGGAAGCACTGCAGGGAGAGCAAGGCTGAGGGGGCTGTTTCCCTCAGGCAGTGTTTGCCTGGTGTGTATTTGGTGGAGGGGGGGAGTGTGTGAAAAAGGAGATGACAACAAGGAAGTCAATTTTTTGTAACTTCGTAGTTCTACTTATTGCACTTTTTGTAGCCCTGAAAGAGTTGAGAGAGAATCAATTCTTAGATAAACCCCAAATCAAAGGACAAGGCAAAAAATAAGGCATGGTTAGTAGTAGCACAGTATTTTACCCACATTAAAGAGAAACCATTAATAAATTGACGCTATCTAACAAAGACAAAAAAAGCATTTGCATGTAGGAAGAGGACTGAAGGAAATCTGAAAGTTTGAAAACAAAGAATTCTGTTTTACTTTCCTTGAATAAGATGCTGTTTGGTATGCGTGGCTTACAGAGAAACCACTCCTTTGGGAGAGGAAGGTCATCAAAAGAAATATGTTCCATTATTTATTGATTTTGCAGGGCTCATGTCCTTTGCAGGCAACATTTTAAAGCCAACTGAGGAAAAATACATTTCATGTAACAAATGGTTTCCTGGGGAGATTTACTTGTAGGTAATGGAAAAGTAGCAGGAATTCTCAAGACTGTTTTTCAGGTAGGACATATTTTCACTGCTACAATTCTAGTAATTGGTACAGGTTAAGGACAAGGAGTGGTTATTGCTCTGTGAACAGAAATAGCGCCTTTTCTTCTTACTGAACCATATACATAATGGTCACAGGTAATATCAACAAAATAAGAGTCAAAATACAGGGAAAAGAAACCAGTTAATATGTTACTCATATTTCTTGGTTGTATGAAATTATAATGTAAATATATAAATCAAGTGACTGCATGTGACATAAAGGACAGAACTACTTAGGAAGGCAGTGTGGATATGTGATGATGGGGCAAAAAACTTCCTTAATTATCTATGTGAATCTCAGACATCAATATGTCCATGAAACTCTTGATCATTGTATTAATAATATTCCTAATTTTTTATTTCTTCCGTGACACCAAATCCCTTTCCCCCTCTGTCTGGCTATAATTCTTTAGGTCTCTCTGAGTTTAGGAATATGTATTAAGAAAACCCACTTGGTGATCCTATATCAGAGAGTTGTAAACATTTAGAAACCTTGTGAAACACAAATGCATCTGGAAGAAGAAATTAAACATTACTTGAACAAACACTCAAATAACTACAGTGAATTTTTATATACATGAAGTGATTTTCATGATACAGATACTAGTCCTGTACTTTGCAAATAGTAACCACTGGATGAAATAGTTCCATTTAAAATACTTGGTCTCAGATTTTCCATTAGTCAAGAGGAAGTAAGTCCTGATATAGAATTAAGTGGTTTTGCTCTAATAATAAAGAGAATGATCCACTCTCCACAGTCTTAGCGAAGAGGAGTGAATCTGTAGGCACACAGTAATGTCAGCTCTGAAAAAGAAAAGAAAGCAAAAAGTAAAACAACCATAGTTTCTACAAATGTTGTATGGTGGTAAATTCTGGGCAATGGGATAAAAATCTAAGTATGTAAAAAGCAAGAGGTCCAAGACAGAGATTTCTAGGAATGAACCAACATGTCAACATCACCAGACGGAGAATTACAACATGAAAGGTAAAGTCAAGTTCATAGGCCACAGGAAAATCTCTTGAAAAGGAGGATAAACAAAGTTTAAAATTGGTATTTTTCAGACCATGTGAATAAGAATGTACATGAAATGACAGTGCAATGTGAAACAGATATGAAAAAAGATGTTGACCAATGGACCAGAATAGGAATTGAAGAACACAGCTCAGCCTCAGCACATAGATAACTCTGTTTTATTTTTCAATTCACACACACATAACAACTTTCATGTACCAGGTATGAGAGAACATAACGCTATATAAAATATAAGCTCTATGTGAAGAAGTTTACAGAAACAGAGAGATAAATATACATACACAGAAGTATACAGTGTGATATGTTCCAAGACATGATAGGCAACAACTTCTTAGAAATAACACAGGATCAGAATCTCACATTCTGGGTGGTAAATGAAGACCTCCTTGAAGAACTAACACCTATGGAGAACCCTGAAGGACCAACAGGCATCAGTCAGTCAGAGGATTAGCCCCTACCAAGGAGACAGCATGTAGAAAAATAAGAAGAATTGCAAATAGTCAATATCAGTGGACCTTAAGTTCAGAGGAACAAAGTTCAGGAACTGTAAATGATGGGAGAGAAAATAATGAAGGCCCTGTCCATGAAGAGCCTGGAAAGCCACACAAAGACATTGACCTTTATCAAGAAACAGTTAACACTGGGAGAGGAGAAGGCTGGGAGGGAGCCTGATTTCACTTTGAGCACATGGTGTGTGACGTGTCTGTGGAACTTGCAACTCCTGACTGATATTAGCAATGCTTTTCATTGGGAATAGTTCTGGCCTTTGGAATCCATCATATAAATGACAATGAAATCAATGGCTTGGAGTGAAATCACCTTATAGAATATGGAGTAGGAAGAATCACAAAAAGAAAACAAGAAAGGAGAGGCCTCAACATGGAATATTGGGGAACAGTAATACTTCATAGACAAATAGTGAGGAAACTGTGTAGGTCTAGAATGAGGAGAAAATCAAAACGAGGACATGGAATCCATTTAAAGAATGACTGAACTTAAAATAGAAAATAAATTGTGGGGATGCCACACAAAATAACTTCAAAAATTGTGCCATGGGGTCCAATAGTACTGAAGTTGCTGTAGGTATGAGGAAAAGCAACAGTGAGTTACAAGAGAAAGTCAAGTCTCAGAGGCTAAAATCCTAGACCGAGCATGGGTAAGCAGAGAAGGTGCTGACAAGCTATCTTTGCAAAGGAATTAAAAACCATAACGAAAAAAAAACACAGCCTAGAAGACTATATTTAGTGATATTAAATGTAGTTTTATCTTCAGGGGCTTTCAGAGAAATGAAACGACAGTCAATAAACTGAAAAATCACCTGAATGCATATGAAGATATTCTGTTTGTAAATATATTGAATGCAATGGTGTTTTGCACTTTAGTTAAAATAGATGTACATCAAACCACCTTTGATTTAAGAGTAAGGACTACAGAGAGAGAAGAATAAAGAGACAAAGGAAAATCTCAGGCTTCTGAATTGTGTATTTTTGTCATTGTGGTTTGTTTTCCAGGAGAAATGCATCTTACCCTTAAAACAACCTGAGAGTCACAATTGAAGGGAACTCACTTTCTGAATTATCCAGATATGTCCCAATCAAAAGGTTTTCTGGATAAAGAATGTTTAATTAAACATGAAGTAACATCATCTTTTTTCCCCTTATTTCTAAATCAAGTCCATGTAATGAAATATAAAAAATCAGTGATGGTTTTTAATTTTGAAGGGCAAAGAATGATGTGAGAAAAAGTTGGATTGTTTTACAACATTAATTCTGAAGCAATAATCTGTTACTCATACATAGAATATTCAGAAAGATTATTGGAATACTGGCAATGTTGATTATGGTGTGAAAGGAAGGAATTTATTAGAGCCTTGTTTGCTTGGCTTTTATAAGCATAGTCTTTTGCTATAGAATTTGAATATCTACCTCCTCCTAAATTCTCTTTGATATTTATATGCTTACTGAGCAGAGTTCAAAAGTCAGTGATGAGAAACCACACGGCAATAACAACTTTTATCCTGTTGGGACTCACAGATGATCCTCAGCTGCAAATCCTGCTTTGTATCTTCCTATTTCTCACCTACATGCTGAGCGTAACAGGGAACCTGACTATTATCACCCTCACATTGGTCGACTCCCATCTTAAAACCCCTATGTACTTTTTCCTCAGAAACTTTTCCTTCCTAGAAGAGTCATTTACAACTGTTTGTATTCCTAGATTCCTGTACAGAATGTCAACTGGGGACAATACCATTACATACAATGGTTGTGCCAGGCAAATATTTTTTGTTATTCTCTTTGGAGCAACAGAATTTTTTCTCCTGGCAGCCATGTCCTATGATCGCTACATTGCTATCTGTAAACCCCTGCATTACATGTCCATCATGAACAGTGGGGTTTGTACCTTATTAGTCGTCTGCTGTTGGGGTCTGGCTTGGTGATCATTCTCCCACAGCTTAGCTTGGGCCTCCAGCTTGAATTCTGTGACTCTAATGCATTTGATCATTTTGGCTGTGATGCAGGTTCCCTCTTAAAGATCTCACGCTCAGATACATGGGTAATAGAACAAGTGGTTATCCTTGTGGCTGTATTTGGACTCATCATCACCCTAGCGTGTGTGATTCTGTCCTACACACACATTGTCAGGAAAATTCTCGGGTTCCACTCTGCCCAACAGAGAAAAAAGGCCTTTTCCACCTGCTCTTCCCACATGATTGTA
This sequence comes from Smutsia gigantea, assembly GCA_032199065.1. Taxonomy (NCBI): domain Eukaryota; kingdom Metazoa; phylum Chordata; class Mammalia; order Pholidota; family Manidae; genus Smutsia; species Smutsia gigantea. The sequence goes on from JAVSCE010007828.1 coordinate 25,561, forward strand.
GTTTCCATCGCCCACGGCAGCTGCATCTTCATCTACATGAAGCCCTCTGCAAAGGAGGAGGTGGCCATAAATAAAGGCATCTCAGTGCTCACTACATCTATTGCACCCTCGTTGAACCCCTTCATTTACACCCTGAGGAATAAGCAAGTGAAACAAGCTTTTAATGACTCCATGAAGAGGACTGCATTTTTTTCAAAAAACATCAGCTTTGATGAATCAAAGTAAAATGAAAGAAGAAAATACTCTAAATGATTAACTACAGCTTCTAACTTATTTCAATGCTCTGTACCTATAATTCAGTCATATTAACATTATCAGAGACATGTAATACTGTATTTAACACTAACCTTAAGCAAATTCCTTGTTCTTCTTTTAAACCAAACTCATAAGTGGTGTTTTCCCTCATTGTGAAACTATAAAACAATTCCAAGTAATTAAACTTGTTCCTTTCTTACCCAAACTTTCTTTCAGTGCTCTTGTACAAGAAGGAAAGTAATAATATTTAAAAGAATACAAATTATCTAGAAGATACGTTTTAATGTAATAGTACTAGTTTCTTATCAAAAGCAAATTATAATAAATAGTTATAGAATACTTGTCAATGAAGAAAGGGAAGGAGAAAGAAAGATTAATGAAATGGAGGGACAAAGGGAAGGAAGGAGGATGGAAGGAAAGAAGGAAAAAGATAAGAGAGAGAGAGAGGGAAACCCAACATGTAAGCAAGCAAGAAAAATGAGAAAGAAGCCTCTTCTGATAATGCTCCCACCTTTTAAATTACTACCTTTAAAGTAAATCATTACTTCTGCTAGCTAACAGACAGAAAGGACAAAAATTAATTGTTTAAGAAAAGTTGAAAAGATTACCTCTGACATCAAATTAAAAACACAGGGGAGAGGAAAAAAGATGGCAGCATGAGAAGTGTGGTGGAAATCTCCTCCCAAAGCCACATGTATTTTGAAAATACAGTAAATACAACTATTCTTAAAAGAGCGACCAGAAGTAAGAGTGCACCAGCCAGTCTACATATGGGGAAGTCAGCATATCACAGAAAGGGTAAAGTAAAAAAGCCATGAGCTGTTGGGACTCGAGCACTACTCCCACCCCAGCTCCCAGGCAGGAGGAAGAGAATCAGAGCAGGGAGGTAGTGGAAGCACAGGACTGCTAAATACCCAGCCCTAGAAATTGACCCTGGGAGCACAGACCCACATTGCATGGTGCTCTGGAGATTAGAGGGGCTGAAAACCAAAGTCAGAGAATAAGACTGCAAACAGGTTCCCAAAACCTGCTACCCTGGACAAAAGAAAAGCAAGTGCTTTGAAAGACTTCCCAACAGTCAGAAGGGTGCTAAAGCAGCAAGGCTTTAGGAGAAGGAACAGGTAGACAAAATCGTCCCAGCACACTCAGCCCAGAAGGTTGGGAACTATCAGGAGCTTCAGGTACTCCATCACCCTGGTTGGCAACACAGCCCTAAGGTCCCTCACCAGGATAAGCAGCCTGCCACTCCTTCTTCCCCACTGGCACCTGTGCACAAACCCGCTGTCCCTGCCATTGCTGCAGACCAGCCAGAGGGCAGCCCTGTCTACAGCAACCACACAGCTTACACAGAGGCTTCTCCCTAAGCACAGCTAACTGGCCCAGATAGCGGAGACACGCATGGTGACCGTGAAACACAAACGGGCTTTGCTCTCCTTTGCCGCTCTCCTGTGAGCCCTGTCATTGCCTGGTCAGGCAGGGGGGCAGACCCGCTGATGGAAGTTTAGGGAATTAACCCAGAAGCTGTTCCATACACATGGCTAACTGTCCCAGACAGTGGAGACAGGCACAGTGACTGAGAAGCACAAAAGGGCTTTGTCTTCACGGAAGAACCCATGCGGCTTGCCTGCAACCCTGCCAACACCCTAGGCTATCCCGAGAACCGCCCCGTCCACGGCAGTTTAGGGGATTAACCCAGAGGACACTCCTTGCACACGGTTAACCAGCACAGACAGTGGTGACAGGCACTGCGACCAGGAAGCAGAAAGGGACTTTGTCCTCCCAGCTGACACCCACACAGCTCGCCTGCTACCATTTCCATTGCTCCAGGACTATGAAAATCAGAAGAAACTTGTTCAATCAAAAATGCCTCAAACACTGGACAGAGTGCTCAGTGAGACTGAAATCAGCAATCTTCTTGAAAAAGAATTCAAAATAAAACTCCTAAGCATGCTAATGGATCTACAGAAAAATTTTCAAAAGCTAAGGGACAAATTCAGGAGGGAGATAAACACCTTAAAAAATATAGTACCTGAAATGAAACAAAAAATGGAGGAATTTAAAAGGAAATTAAATGAGGTTGAGGAGATGGTAAATGGAGTAGAAATTAGAGAACAGGAATACAAAGAAGCTGAGGCACAGAGAGAAAAAAGATCTCTAGGAATGAAAGACTATTAAGAGAAATGTATGACCAATCAAAATGGAAAAAGATTCACATTACAGGGGTACCAGAAGAGGAAGAGGGAGAAAAAGGGATAGAAAGTGTCTTTGAAGAAATAATTGCTGAAAACTTCCCCAATGTGAGGAAGGAAAGAGTCTCTCAGGCCATGGAAGTCAGAAATCTGCCAACACAAGAGACTCAAGGAGGACCACAAGACATATAATAATTAAAATAGCAAAGATTAAAAATAAGGGCAGAATATTAAAAGCAGCCAGAGAGAGAAAAAAGATCACCTACAAAGGAAAACCCATAAGGCTATTATCTGACTTCTCACCAGAAACTTTAAAGGCCAGAAAGGAACGGCATAATATATTCAATGAAATGAAACAGAAGGGCCTCGAACCATGACTACTATATCAAACAAAATGATCAATTAAATTTTAAGGAGGGATTAAACAATTCCCAGATAAGCAAAAGTTGAAAAAATTTAACTCCCACAAACCATCTCTACAGTGTATTTTAAAGGGTCTGCTCTAGATGGAAGTGTGCTTAAGGCTAAATACCTGTCACCAGAGAAAATAAAACCACAACAAAGGAAGTAGACCAATTAATACTAACCAAATGCAAAATTAAATCAGCTACCCACAAAGTCAGTCAAGGGATAGTCAACGAGTAGAGAAGATGACACCTAACATATAAAGAGAGGAAGAGGAAGAAAAAGAAGGGTGTAAAAAAGAATGTTCAGACTGTCTTTATGGTAGCGTAATAAGTGAGTTAAGGTAGAATGCTATACAGTAAAGAAGCTGCCCTTGAACCTTTGGTAACCAAGAATCCAAAGACTGCAATGGCAATAAGTACATATCTAGCAATATTCATGCTAAATGTAAAAGGACTGAATGCACTAATCAGAAGACATAGAGTTACAGGATGGATAAAAAAGCATGACCCATCTATATACTACCTACAAAATATCACTTCAAACCCAAAGACATTCACAGACTAAAAGTGAAGAGATGGAAAAAGATTTATCACCCAAAAAATAGGGAGGAAAAAGCAGGAGTTGCAATACTTGTATCAGATAAAAAAGACGTCAAAATAAAGAAAGTAACAAGAGACAAAGAAGGACATTGTATGATGATAAAGGGGTCAGTTCAACAAGAAGATATAACCATTATAAATATCTATGCACCTAACATAGGAGCACCCAAATATGTACAACAAATAATAACAGAATAAAAGGGTGAAATAATGTGCAATGCATTCATTTTAGGAGACTTCAACACACCACTCACTCCAAAGGACAGATCAACCAGACAGAAAATAAGTAAGGAGACAGAGTCACTAAACAACACATTAGAACAGATGGACCTAACAGACATCTTTGGAACACTCCACACAAAAGCAGCAGGATACACATTCTTCTCAAGTGCATATGGAACATTCTCCAGAATAGATCAACTACTAGGCCACAAAAAAGCCTCAGCTATTTTCAAGAAGATTGAAATTCTGCCAACCAATTTTTCAGATCACAAAAGTATAAAACTAGAAATAAATTGTACAAAGAAAACAAAAAGGCTCACAAAAACATGAAAGCTTAACAACATGCTCCTAAATTATCAATGGATCAATAACCAAATTAAAACAGACATCAATCAATGTGGAGACAAATTAAAACAACAGCTCAACACCCCAACTTATGTGGGACACAGCAAAGGCAGTTCTAAGAGAAAAGTATATAACAATCCAGGCCTATTTAAAGAAGGAAGAACAATCCCAAATTAACAGTCTAAGTTCAAAATTATTGAAACTGGAAAAATAAGAACAAATGAGGCCCAAAGTCAGAGGAAGGAGGGACATAATAAAGATCAGAGAAGAAATAAATAAAATTGAGAACAATAAAACAATAGAAAGAATTAATGAAACCAAGATCTGCTTCTATGAGAAAATAAACAAAATAGATAAACCCCTAGCCAGACTCATTAAGAAAAAAAGAGAATCTACACACATAAACAGAATCAGAAATGAAAAAGGAAAAATCACTACAGACACCACAGAAATACACAGAATTACTAGAGAATACTGTGAAAAATTATATGCTAACAACCGGATAACCTAGAAGAAATGGACAACTTTCTAGAAAAATACAACCTTCCAAGAGAGACCCAAGAAGAAACACAAAATCTGAACAGACCAATTAGCAGTAATCAAATTGAATCAGTAATCAAAAAACTACCCAAGAACAAAATACCCATACCAGATGGTTATACCACTGAATTTTAGCAGACATTTAGAGAAGACATAATACTCATTCTCCTTAAAGTTTTCCAAAAAATTGAAGAGGAAGGAATGGTTCCAGACTCATTCTATGAAGCCAGCATCACTCTAATACCAAAACCAGACAAAGACACCACAAAAAAAAGAAAACTATAGGCCAATATCCCTGATGAACATAGATACAAAAATACTCAACAAAATATTAGCAAACTGAATTTAAAAATACATCAAGAGGATCATACTTCATGATTAAGTGGGATTCATCCCAGAGATGCAAGGATGGTACAACATCTGGAAATCTATCAACATCATCCACTATATCAATAAAAAGAAGGACAAAAATCACATGATCATCTCCATAGATGCTGAAAAAGCATTTGACAAAATGCAACACAACACCCATTCATGATAAAAACTCTCAAAAAATGGGTATAGAGGGAAAGTACCTCAACATAATAAAGGCCATATATCACAAAATCACAGCCAACATCATACTTGACAATGAAAAGCTGAAAGCTTTTTCTCTAAGATCGGGAACAAGAGAAGAATGCCCACTCAACAAACTTTTATTCAACATAGTACTGGAGGTCCTAGCCATGGCAATCAGAAAACACAAAGAAATAAAAGGCATCCAGATTGGGAAAGAAGAAGTCAAACTGTCCTTGTTTGCATATGACATGTTATCGTACATAGAAAATCCTAAATAATCCACTCCAAAACTAGATATAATATCTGAATTCAGCAAAGTTGCAGGATACAAAATTAATACACAGAAATATGTTGCATTCCCATACACTAATGATGAACTAGCAGAAAGAGAAATCAGGAAAACAATTCCATTGAGAATCGCATCAAAAAGAGTAAAATACAGAGGAATAAACCTAACCAAGGAAGTGAAAGACCTATACTCTGAAAACTACAAGATACTCTTGAGAGAAATTAAAGAGGACACTAACAAATGGAAATTCATCCATGCTCTTGGGTAGGAAGAATTAATATTGTCAAAATGGCCATCCTGTCTAAAGCAATATACGGATTCAATGGAATCCCAATCAAAATACTGGCAGCATTCTTCAACAAACTGGAAGAAATAGTTCTAAAATTCATACTGAACTACAAAAGACCCCAAATAGCCAAAGCAATCCTAAGAAGGAAGAATAAAGCAGGTGGGATTATGCTTCCCAACTTCAAGCTCTACTACAAAGCCACAGTAATCAGGATAATTTGGTATTGGCACAAGAACAGACCCATAGATCAATGGAACAGAATAGAGAGCCCAGTTATAAACCCACACATATATGGCCAATTAATATATGATAAAGGAGCCATGGACATACAATGGGGAAATTACAGCCTCTTCAACAGCTGGTGTTGGCAAAACTGGATAGCTCATGTGATAAAGTGAAACTGGATTACTGTCTAACTCCTTACACAAAGGTAAACGTGAAATGGATCAAAGACCTGAATGTAAGTCATGAAACCATAAAACTCTCAGAAGAAAATATAGGCAAAACTCTCTTGAATATAAACATGAGCAACTTTTTCATGAACACATCTCCTTGGGATGGGAAAGAAATGCAAAAATGAACAATTGCGACTCTATCAAACTAAAAAGCTTCTGTACAGTAAAGGACACCATCAGTAGAACAAAAATGCATCCTATAGTATGGGAGAATATATTCATAAATTACGTATCCAATAAAGGGTTGACATCCAAAATATATAAAGAGCTCATGCACCTCAAAAACCAGAAAGCAAATAACCCAATTAAAAAATGGACAGAGGATCTGAACAGACACTTCTCCAAAGAAGAAACTCAGATCGCCAACAGGCACATGAAAAGAGGCTCCACATCGCTAATCATCAAAGAAATGCAAATTAAAGCCACAGTGAGATATTACCTCACACCAGTTAGGATGGCCAACACCCAAAAGAGAAGCAACAACAAATGCAGGCAAGGATGTGGAGAAAGGGGAACCCTCCTACACTGCTGGTGGGAATGTAAATTAAATCAACCATTTTGGAAAGCAGTATGGAGGTTCCTCAGAAAACTAAGAACAGAAATGCCATTTGACCCAGGAATTCCACTCCTAGGAATTTACCCTAAGAAAACAGGATCACAGATTCAGAAAGAAATATGCACCCCTATGTTTATCACAGCACTATTTACAATAGCCAACATATGTGTCCATCAGTAGATGAATAGATAAAGAGGATGGGGTACATATACACAATTAAATATTATTCAGCCATGAGAAGAAAACAAATCCTACCATTTGCAACAACATGAATGCAGCTAGAGGGTATTATGGTCAGTGAAATAAGCCAGGCAAAGAAAGACAAGTACCAAATGATTTCACTCACCTGTGGAGTATAACAAAAAAGCAAAAACTGAAGGAATAAAACAGCAGCAAACTCACAGAACCCAAGAATGGACTAATAGTTACCAAAGGGAAAGTGACTGGGGAGCTTGGGTGGGAAGGGAGGGATAAGGTAATTAAGGGGCATTATGATTAGCACACAAAATATAGGGGGGGCATGGCAGTATAACACAGAGAAAACATGTAGTGACTCTATAGCATCTTACTATGCTGATAGACAGTGACTTTAATGGGGTATGTGGTGGGGACTTGTTCATAGGGGGAATGTAGTAACCACAATGTTGCTCATGTGAAACCTGAGCCTAAGATTGTATATTAACTTTATCTTAGTAAAAAAATTAAAAACCCAGGGATTGTTTGTCTTAAAATGTAAAGGTAGGCTTTGAAATCACCATTTAACACTCTTTTAAATTATTTCTACTGACATAATTTTGAAAACCATTACTTTTCTGGAACTACTAATGATATGTCAACCTCTTTTCAATCATTATTAATGCCCTTTCCAATCCTATAAATATGTTATAGTTGTGAAAATGTATACAGCAGTAGACTAAATTGATCAAAATGACATAGGTAGCATGTCATGAAGCCTGAATTCTGATTTAAAGTCATGTTTAGTTCACTACAGTCCACTACCTTTCAAGAAGCAATGTAGTTTTGGAGAGGGCAGGATGAGAAAAGACACTGGAATTGGAAATATATAAGCTGGCATACTGCAGGGTGCTCTCTCTGCAATAATGTACTCCTAGTTTATCAGTGTATCTTCTTTTCTAATTGAAGTATTGTTGATAATCGTATATTGGCTTCAATATACAACACAGTGGTTCAACAGTTTCCCATATTACTAAATCATCACCCCTTCTTGTGTATCATCTTGTCTTTGCAAATTACATTACTGACACCTAAGAAGAAAATTAAATTGACAACATTTTAGAATTTATGTTATGTATTTTATGTACCACATTCTCTCCTGTGGTAGCATATTTAAGATTTTCTGCTTTGATAAGGGTAAAAAGTGGAACTCCAGTGAAAAAATATGTTCCCAGCCCAGGGCAAACAACCTCTGAAGCTGCAATCAGTTCAAGGGAGAAATAATTTTTATTGCCTATAAGCAGTCATCCACTTCTGCTCACTCATGTCTCTCATGACCTGGCTGCAAAAGAGAGACCCCATCTTACCTCTCAGGTCCAGATATACGCTTACACCTCTCCCACACTTGTAATCACTTGTTCATATGGAGATGGACTACTTCTATCTAGTCCTTGGTAACACTTACTGATATGGAGATGCACTAAGGCCATCTAAGAGATTCGGGAAATATTGCAATTTTACCTAAAGCCACCCCTCAAGAAATCTCACCTCAAAATCTACTTGCTTCCCATCTTCCATAATGGCCCCTATGTGAGAAAACTGAAGCATGGTAACCAGACTAATAACATACAATAACAAGATCAATAAAGTCATGATAATCCTCAAGCTGGAGGATTCAGCTAGGTTCAGAGTCCTATGCAGATTAAGTCCACAGCTCACCCATTCCACAGATGGACAGTAGGTGAATGGGTATGGAGTACAGAGCATTCATCATATGGCAGCCACAGCCAGGGGTGGGTCCAGGCCACAGGGACTGTAGAAGAAAATAATCTTAAGGGTGGTAAGATACATGTTTTAATGATACCAGCAAAAGCAAATCTTGTCCATCAGTTAGGAGGAGAGTGGTACAGCGATAGGTTGGTTGAAGGAATGGGATCTCTTCCTCATCTAATACACCAGACCTTCACCCCCATATCTGTGGGAGTTACAGATGGGTCAATATATAGGGCTGTGGAAGGTACATGCGATGGCCATATAGAGAAAACAAAACTTCCCTGTAAGATGCTCTCACCTCCTTGACATTTTGGGTACACTACTGTGATCCTGCCATATCCTGGCTTCAGTAACTCCTTCTTGGTTTGCACATACAGTTGATTAGGAGAGCCATCAATGTGTATTAGCATATCCACAGGTCTCAAGGCTCCTTTTCGGGGATCCTCATTTAAACACTGTAGCACTGTCCGTAAGCAAACTGACCAGCCCCATACACTATTGGTGTCCGACTTCAGGCCGTATTTCCACAAACCATTGTACCTCTCTGTCATACCTGCCCCAGCAGGGTTATGTGGTACATGAAACTTCCACTTTATTCCAAATTGCTGCACCTGTTTTGTAACGAATGTCCAGTTAAATGGGTGCCTTGATCACTCTAAATCACATATGGCTGGCCAAAGGCTTCTTTTAGTCATTTGTTGATCTGCATGAAGTGCAGGAAAAGCAACCAACAGGCCAGTAGCCATGTCCACACAAGTCATGGCATATCGATATCTTTCTGATATGGACAGAGGCCTAAAATAGTCTATCCACCACCTGATAAGGGGTATCGGCCCTTTTACTATTCTTCCATGTTGCTGAGAAACTCAGTGTAAGTCCCTCTTAGAGCACACAAGTCACTCTTTGAGGGCTCTGCTGACGTCTTCAAAGGTCAATGGCAAGCCCCACCAACAGGCTACAGCCCACATTGTCTTTTGCACCATGTGCAACAAATGTTGATGTAACCATTGAGCTACATCAGAGGCAGGCTTTCCTTCTAGCCAGTGTACCTGGGCCAATGTGTCTGCTTCACCATTCCCTGGGGATGCCAAAGGTAAATGGTCCATCATACAATATATGGTAACTGTCTTAGTCTGACCAATGGCCCGTAGGTCTTGAAAACAACTCTTATTCCCAAAGGGACCAGTAACCAGCCATCCAGCTGGCATGGTACCATGTCAGTAGCCACAGGGTCAAGCCCCAACAGACGGCCCAGCTGTCAGGGCAGACAACTATAGGGGAGGGCTCCTGGGTGATAATGAGCCATATTGCCTTCAACTCATACCATTGACTGCCCTTACCCTCTCCACCGACCATCCATATTGTCTCAGTCTTAGCATGGAAAGCCATAGCCCTCCACTTCAGGGGCTGCCCATGACTGGAGCCATCTGAATACAAGCATCTTCAGGTATAGGGGCTTTTTCCTCCTAATAAGGACTCTTAGCTACCAGTGGCTCAAAACAAGTTCTTCCTGCTTTCTACTGGTATATGTCACAGACCCCAATAAGTGTTGCAGTTTCACACATAAAAGGCTAGTGGAAAGGGTACAACACTGCTGCAAATATGCACCTCATTTTGCCATTGTGGGTGTCTGTGCCATACTACTCTGGGGACTTTGGTTCCAGTCTTGCTCCTACCCCATGATGGGATACATGGTTATTACTTTGGTGAGAGCTGTTCCAGTGATGGTCTCCAAAGCCAGAAAGGTGTGGTACACAGCAGCCAGTTGTTCCCTAACAAGGTGTACTAGACCTCTGCTCCTTTCCATAGTTGTATCCAGAATCAAATACATTGGCATGGAGATTCTGGGAAGCTGGTGGCATGAGCAGGGCGGTGGAAATCTCCTCCCAAAACCATATGTATTTGTGAAAATACAACAAATATAACTATTCCTAAAAAAGAGACCAGAAGATAGAGTACAACAGCCAGGCTACAGCTACACCTGCAAGAACACAGTGGCACACTAAGCAGGTAAGATACAAAGCCACAACCCGGCGGGACCCGAGCACTCCCCCACCCAGCGCACCAGCAGGAGGAGAGGATTCAGAGCGGGGAGGGAGCAGAAGCACAGGCCGCCAAATAACCAGCCCTGGTGATCTGTGCTGGGAGCATTGACACACATTGCATGGTGTGTCAGAGATTAGAGAAACAGAAGTGCAGGAACCTAGATGGAGACAAAAAGCGGGTCACCTCAGCCGGCTTCCCAGGACAAAAGAAAAACAGGTGGGGGTTTTTGGTTTGTTTGTTTTGTTTTGTTTGTTTGGTTAAAGTCTTAAAGAGATGAGGGCCCAACAGCAGAACAAAATCATCACAGCACATTCAGCCCAGAAGTCTGGGAGTCTTGGGGAATTTTGGACCCCCTGGCCAGCGGCCGGGCAAAGCAGCCGTACCGAAGCTTCCCACAGTGATCAGCAGCCTCCTATTCATTCCCCCCACACCTGGCCAGAGCTGGAAAGGGTCCAGGATCCTCCACTGCTGCTGAGCAGCAGAGGAGCGGCCCCGCCTACACCATCCTCACAGAATCTACTTCCTGAAGGCACGCAGCTAAGTGGGAAGGACCCCAGAACACACAACAAGGGCTGGAAAGCACTGAGTGGACCAGAAGACACCCAGCCAGACTTCAAACCCCTGCGGTGCTATAGGCTAGGCTGAGTGTGACCCCGCACACAGGCAGCTCTGGGGATTATCCCAGAGACTGCCACCCAGTGGGCAAGGAAGAAGTTCAGGCCCCGGAGAACGGTAAGGAGAACAAGCAGGAAGGGACTTTGTTCTCCCAGCTGACATATGTGGCACTTACCAGCGACCACTTCTATCACCATGAAAAGACAGAGGAATGTGGTACAGACAAAGATTACACAGACAACCACAGAGAGAGGACCTGATGAGATAGATTTATAAAATCTTCCTGAAAAAGAATTCAGAATAAAAGTCATAACCATGCTGATGTATCTAAATAGAAATATGCAAGACCTAAGGGAGGAAGTGAGGAAAGACAATGCAGAAATCAGACAACTGATCGATGGGCTTAAGAGCAGAATGGATGAGGTGCAAGAGACTGTTAATGGAATAGAAATCACAGAACAAGAATACAGAGAAGCTGAGGCAGAGAGAGAAAAAAGGATATCTAAGAATGAAAGAATATTAAGGGAATTCTGTGACCAATTAAAACGGAACAATATCCCCACTATAGGAATACCAGAAGAAGAAGAGAGAGAAAAAGGGATAGAAAGTGTCTTTGAACAAATAATTGTTCAAAACTTCCCAAAGCTGGGGAAGGAAATAGTTTCTCAGTACATGGAAGCCCACAGATCTGTCAACACAAGGGAACAAAGGAAGACAGCCCCAAGACACATAATAACTAAAATGGCAAAGATCAAAGATAAGGACAGAGTATTAAAGGCAGCTAGAGAGAGAAAAAGGATCACCTACAAATGAAAATCCATCAGATTATCATCAGACTTTTCAACAGAAACCTACAGGCCAGAAGAAAATGGTATAATATATTTAACGTAATGAAACAGAAGGGCCTTAAACCAAGAATACTGTATCCAGCATGACTGCCATTTAAATTTGAGGGAGGGATTAAACAATACACAGACAAGGAAAAGCTGAGAGAATTTGCCTCCCATAAACCACATCTGCAGGACATCTTAAAGGAACTGCTCTAGAGGGAAGCACTCCTAAGGCTAAAAAGCTGTCACCAGAGAAAATAACATCATAGCAAAGAAAGCAGACCATCCAAAACTAACTAAAGGCAAAGAATAAAACACCTAGTATATAAAGAATGGAGGAGGAAGAATAAGAAAGGAGAGAAATAAAGAAACATCACACTGTGTTTACAATAACTTAAAAAGAAAGTTAAGTTAGACTGTCAGATAGTAAAGAAGCAACCCTTGAACCTTTGGTAACCACGAATCTAAAGCCAGCAATGGCAGTAAGTACGTATCTTTCGATAATCACCCTAAACGTAAATGGACTGAATGCACCAATCAAAAGACACAGAGTAACAGAATGGACAAAAAAGCAAGACCCATCTACATGCTGCCTACAAGAAACTCACCTCAAACGCAAAGATATCCCCAGATTAAAAGTGAAGGGATGGAAAAAGATATTTCAGGCAAATAAAAAGGAGAGAAAATCAGGTATTGCAGTACTTGTATCAGACAAAATAGACTTCAAAATGAAGAAAGTAGCAAGAGATAAAGAAGGACACTACATAATGATAAAGGGGTCAATCCAATAAGAAGATATAACCATTTTAAATATATATGCACCCAACACAGGGGCGCCAGCATTTGTGAAACAAATACTAACAGAATTAAAGGAGGAAATAGACAGCAATGCATTCATCCTAAGTGACTTCAACACACCACTCACTCCAAGGGACAGAGCAACCAGACAGAAAATAAGTAAAGACACAGAGGCACTGAACAACACACTAGAACAGATGGACCTAACAGACATCTACAGAACTCTACACCCAAAAGCAAAAGGATACACATTCTTCTCAAGTGCACATGGAACATTTTCCAGAATAGACCACATACTAAGCCACAAAAAGAACGTGAGTAAAATTGAAAATATTGAAATTCTATCAACCAACTTCTCGGATCGTAAAGGTATTAAACTAGATTTAAACTTTAGAAAGAAAACAAAAAGGCTCACAAATACATGAAGACTTAACAACATTCTCCCAATTAATCAATGGGTCAATGACCAAATCAAAACAGAAATCAAAGAGTATATGGAGACAAATGACAATAACAACACAAAACAACAGCCTCTGTGGGACACAGCAAAGGCAGTTCTAAGAGGAAAGTATATTGCAATCCAGGCTTATCTAAAGAAAGAAGAACATTCCCAAATGAATAGTCTAAAGACACAATTACTGAAATTGGAAAAAGAAGAACAAATGAGACCCAAAGTCACCAGAAGGAGGGACATAATAAAGATCAGGGAAGAAATAAATAAAATTGAGAACAACAAAACAATAGAAAAAATCAATGAAACCAAGAGCTGGTTCTTTGAAAAAATAAACAAAATAGATAAACCCCTAGCCAGACTCATTAAGAGAAAAAGAGAATCTACACACATAAACAGAATCAGAAATGAGAAAGGAAAAATCACGATGAATCCCACAGAAATACAAAGAATTATAAGAGAATATTATGAGAATCTATATGCTAACAAGCTGGAAAACGTAGAAGAAATGAACAACTTTTTAGAAAAATACAACCTTCCAAGACTGACCAAACAAGAAACAGAAAAGCTAAACAGACGAATCACCAGCAATGAAATAGAAGCGGTAATCAAAAAACTACCCAAGAACAAAACCCCCAGACCAGATGTATTCACCTCTGAGTTCTACCAGACGTAAAGAGAAGAAATAACACCCATTCTCCTTAAAGTTTTCCAAAAAATAGAAGGGAGGGACTACTTCCAAACTCATTCTATGAATCCAGCATCACTCTAATACCAAAACCAGGCAAAGACTTCACCAAAAAAAACTATAGACCAATATCCCTGATGAACGTGGACGCAAAAATACTCAACAAACTATTGGCAAACCGAAATCAAAAATACATCAAGAGGATTATACACCATGATCAAGTGGGATTCATCCCAGGGATGCAAGGATGGTACAACATTCGAAAATCCATCAACATCATCCACCACATCAATAAAAAGAAGAACAAAAACCACATGATCATCTCCATAGATGCTGAAAAAGCATTTGACAAAATACAGCATCCATTCATGATTAAAACTCTCAAGAAAATGTGTATAGAGAGCAAGTACCTCAACATCATAAAGGCCATATATGACAAACCCACAGCTAACATCATACTTAACAACGAGAAGCTGAAAGCTTTTCATCTAAGATCGGGAAGAAGACAGGGATGCCCACTCTCTCCACTGTTATACAACACAGTACAGGAGGTCCTAGCAATCAGACAAAACAAAGACATACAAGGCATCCAGATTGGTAAAGAAGAAGTCAAATTGTCACTATTTGCAGACGACATTATATTGTACATAAAAAACCCTAAAGACTCCACTCCAAAACTACTAGAACTAATATCTGAATTCAGCAAAGTTGCAGGATACAAAATTAACACAAAGAAATCTGTTGCTTTCCTATACACTTACGATAAACTAACAGAACGAGAAATCAGAAAAACATTTCCATTCACAATTGCATCAAAAAGAATAAAATACCTAGGAATAAACCTAACGAAGGAAGTGAAAGACCTGTACCCTGAAAACTACAAGACATTCCTAAGAGAAATTAAAGAGGACACTAACAAATGGAAATGCACCCCATGCTCTTGGCTAGGAAGAATAAATATTGTCAAGATGGCTATACTACCCAAAGCAATCTACAGATTCAACGCAATTCCTATCAAACTACCAACAGCTTTCTTCAATGAACTCGAACAAATAATTCTAAAATTCATATGGCACCGCAAAAGACCCCAAATAGCCAAAGAAATCCTGAGAAGGAGGAATAAAACTGGGGGAATTACGCTCCCTGACTTCAAGCTCTACTACAAGGCCATAGTAATCAAGACAATTTGGTATTGGCACAAAAACAGACCCACAGACCAGTGGAACAGAATAGAAAATCCAAACATTAACCCAAACATATACAGTCAATTAATATTTGATAAAAGTGCCTTGGATATACAATGGGGAGATGACAGCCTCTTCAGCAGCTGGTGTTGAAAAAACTGGACAGCTACATGTAAGAGAATGAAACTGTACTACTGTGTAGCCCCATACACAAAGGTAAACTCAAGGTGGATCCAAGACCTGAATGTAAGTCATGAAACCATAAAACTCTTAGAAAAAAATATAGGCAGAAAGCTCTTGGACATGAACATGAGTGACTTCTTCATGAACATATCTCCCCGAGCAAGGGAAACAAAAGCAAAAATGAACAAGTGGGACTATATGAAGCTGAAAAGCTTCTATACAGCAAAGGACACCATCAGTAGAACAAAAAGACTTCCTACAGCATGGGAGAATATATTCATAAATGACGTATCTGATAAGGGGTTGACATCCAAAACATATAAAGAACTCATGCATCTCAACGAACAAAAAGCAAATAATCCAATTAAGAAATGAGCAGAGGACATGAATAGACACTTCTCCAAAGAAGCAATTCAGATGGCCAACAGGCACATGAAAAGATGCTCCACATCACTAATCATCAGAGAAATGCAGATTAAAACCACAATGAGATATCACCTCACACCAATGAGGATGGCCAACATCCAACACACAAACAAGAACAAATGTTGGCGAGGATGTGGAGAAAAGGGAACCCTCCTACACTGCTGGTGGGACTGCAAATTAGTTCAACCATTGTGCAAAGCAGTATGGAGGTTCCTCAAAAAACTCAAAATAGAAATACCATTCCACTTCTAGGAATTTACCCTAAGAATGCAGCAGCGCAGTTTGAAAAAGACATATGCACCCCTAAGTTTATCGCAGCACTATTTACAATAGCCAAGAAATGGAAGCAGCCTACGTGTCCATCAGTAGATGAATGGATAAAGAAGAAGTGGTACATATACAAAATGGGATATTATT
>JAVSCE010007829.1:0-58281 GCA_032199065.1 Smutsia gigantea
GTTTCCCTTGCCTGGGGAGATATGTTCATGAAGAAGTTGCTCATGTTTATGTCAAGAGATTTTTGCCTATGTTTTTTTCTAAGAGTTTTATGGTTTCATGACTTACATTCAAGTCTTTGATCCACCTTGAGTTTACCTTTGTGTATGGGGCTAGACAGTAGTCAGTTTCATTCTCTTACATGTAGCTGTCCAGTTTTTCCAACACCAGCTGCTGAAGAGGCTGTCATCTCCCCATTGTATATCCAAGGCTCCTTTATCATATATTAATTGACCGTATATGTTTGGGTTAATGTCTGGATTTTCTATTCTGTTCCACTGGTCTGTGGGTCTGTTTTTGTGCCAATACCAAATTGTCTTGATTACTGTGGCTTTGTAGTAGAGCTTGAAGTCAGGGAGCGTAATTCCCCTGTTTTATTCCTCCTTCTCAGGATTGCTTTGGCTATTCGGGGTCTTTTGTGGTTCCATATGAATTTTAGAACTATTTGTTTCAGTTCATTGAAGAATGCTGTTGGTATTTTGATAGGGATTGCATTGAATCTGTAGATTGCTTTAGGTAGTATAGCCATTTTGACAATATTTATTCTTCCTAGCCAAGAGCATGGGATGCATTTCCATTTCTTAGTGTCCTCTTTACTTTCTCTTAGGAGTGTCTTGTAGTTTTCAGGGTATGGGTCTTTCACTTCCTTCGTTAGGTTTATTCCTAGGTATTTTATTCTTTTTGATGCAATTGTGAATGGAATTGTTTTCCTGATTTCTCTTTCTGTTAGGTCATCATTAGTGTATAGGAAAGCAACAGACTTCGTGTGTTAATTTTGTATCCTGCAACTTTGCTGAATTCAGATATTAGTTCTAGTAGTTTTGGAGTGGAGTCTTTAGGGTTTCTTATGTACAGTATCATGTCATCTGCAAATAGTGACAATTTGACTTCTTCTTTACCAATCTGATGCCTTTTATTTCTTTGTGTTGTCTGATTGCCGTGGCTAGGACGTCCAGTACTATGTTGAATAACAGTGGAGAGAGTGGGCATCCCTGTCTTGTTCCCAATCTTGGATGAAAAGCTTTCAGCTTCTCGCTGTTAAGTATGATGTTAGCTGTGCGTTTGTCATATATGGCCTTTATGATGTTGGGGTACTTGCCCTCTAAACCCATTTTTTGAGAGTTGTTATCATGAGTGGATGTTGAATTTTGTCAAGTGCTTTTTCAGCATCTATGGAGATGATCATGTGGTTTTTGTTCTTTTTGTTGATGTGGTGGATGATGTTAATGGATTTTCCAGTGTTGTACCATCTTTGCATCCCTGAGATGAGTCCCACTCGATCATGGTGTATGATCCTCCTGATGTATTTTTGAATTCGGTTTGCTAATATATTATTGAGTATTTTTGCATTACGTTCATCAGGGATATTGGTCTGTCATTTTCTTTTTTGGTGAGATATTTGCCAGGTTTTGGTATTAGAGTGATGCTGGCTTCATAGAATGAGTTTGGAAGTATTCCCTCCTCTTCTATTTTTTGGAAAAATTTAAGGAGAATGGGTATTATTTCTTCTCTATACGTCTGGTGGATTTCAGAGGTCAATCTATCTGGCCCGGGGGTTTTGTTCTTGGGTAGTTTTGTGATAACCGTTTCAATTTCATCACTGGTGATTGGTCTGTTTAGGTTTTCTGTTTCTTGTTTGGTCAGTCTTGGAAGGGTGTATTTTTCTAAGAATTTGTCCATTTCTTCTAGGTTTTCCAGCTTGTTAGCATATAGATTCTCACAGTATTCTCTTATAATTCTTTGTATTTCTGTGGGGTCCGTCATGATTTTTCCTTTCTCATTTCTGATTCTGTTTATGTGTGTAGATTCTCTTTTTCTCTTAATAAGTCTGCCTAAGGGTTTATCTATTTTGTTTATTTTTCAGAGAACCAGGTCTTGGTTTCATTGATTTTTTCTATTGTTTTATTCTCAATTTTATTTAGTTCTTCTCTTATCTTTATTATGTCCCTCCTTCTGGTGACTTTGGGCCTCATTTGTTCTTCTTTTTCCAATTTCAGTAATTGTGTCTTTAGACTATTCATTTGGGAATGTTCTTCCTTCTTTAAATAGGCCTGGATTGCAATATACTTTCCTCTTAGAACTGCCTTTGCTGCGTCCCACAGAAGTTGCAGCTTTGTGTTATTGTTGTCATTAGTCTCCATATATTGTTTGATCTCTGTTTTAATTTGGTCATTTATCCATTGATTATTTAGAAACCTGTTGTGAAGTCTCAATGTATTTGTGAGCCTTTTTGTTTTCTTTGTATAATTTATGTCTAGTTTTATACCTTTGTGATCTGAGAATTTTGTTGGTAGAATTTCAATAGTTTTGAATTTACTGAGGTTCTTTTTGTGGCCTAGTATGCGGTCTACTCTGGAAAATGTTCCATGTGCACTTGAGAAGAATGTGTATCCTGCTGCTTTTGGGTGTAGAGTTCTGTAGATGCGCGTTAGGTCCATCTGTTCTAGTGTTTTGTTCAGTGTCTGTTGTCTTTACTTATTTTCTGTCTGGTTGATCTGTCCTTTGGAATGAGTTGTGTGTTGATGTCTCCTAAAATGAATGAATTGCTTTCTAATTCCTCCTTTAATTCTTTTAGTATTTGTTTCACATATGTCGGTGCTCTTGTGTTGGGTGCATATATATTTTAAATGGTTATATCCTCTTGTTGGGCTGACCCCTTTATCATTATGTAATGTCCTTCTTTATCTCTTGCTACTTTCTTTGTTTTGAAGTCTGTTTTGTCTGATACAAGTACTGCAACGCCTGCTTTTTTCTCCTTGTTGTTTGCATGAAATATCTTTTTCTATCCCTTCACCTTTAGTCTGTGTATATCCTTGGGTTTGAGTCTCTTGTAAGCAGCATATAGATGGGTCTTGCTTTTTTATCCATTCTATTACTCTGTGTCTTTTGATTGGTGCATTCAGTCCATTTCCATTTAGGGTGATTAACGATAGATAGGTACTTATTGCCATTGCTGGCTTTAGATTCATGGGTTCCAGAGGTTCAAGGGTAGCTTCTTTACTGTCTAACAGTGTAACTTAACTTTCTTGTTAGGTTATTATAAACACAGTCTGATGATACTTTATTTCTCTCCCTTCTTATTCTTCCTCCTCCGTTCTTTATATACTAGGTGTTTTATTCTGTACTCTTTTACATTTCCTTTGACTGTTTTTGTGGATAGTTGATTTTACTTTTTGCCCTTAGTTAGTATTTGGATGATCTGCTTTTGTGGCTATGATTATATTTTCTCTGGTGACATCTTTTTAGCCTTAGGAGTGCTTCCATCTAGAGCAGTCCCTTTAAGATATCCTGTAGAGGTAGTTTATGGGAGGCAAACTCCCTCAGCTTTCGTTTGTCTGGGAATTGTTTAATCCCTCCTTTAAATTTAAATGATAATCTTGCTGGATACAATATTCTTTGTTCAAGGCCCTTCTGTTTCATTACGTTATATATATCATGCCATTCTCTTCTGGCCTGTAAGTTTCTGTTGAGAAGTCTGATGGTAGTATGATGGGTTTTCCTTTGTAGGCGATCTTTTTTCTCTTTCTAGCTGCCTTTAATACTCTGTCCTTATCTTTGATCTTTGCCATTTTAATTATTATGTGTGTTGGTGTTGTTTTCCTTCGGTCTCTTGTGTTGGGAGATCTGTGGGCTTCCATGGTCAGAAAAATTATTTCCTTCCCCAACTTGGGGAAGTTTTCAGCAATTATTTCTTCAAAGACACTTTCTATCCCCTTTCCTCCCTCTTCTTCTGGTACTCCTATAACGTGAATAGTGTTCTGTTTGGATTGGCCACATAGTTCTCTTAATATTCTTTCATTCCTAGAGATCCTTTTATGTCTCTCTGCCTCAGCTTCTCTGTATTCCTGTTCTCTGATTTCTATTACATTATCAGTCTCTTGCACCTCATCCAGTCTACTCATAAGTCGTCGATTGCTTGTCTCATTTCTGCATTGTCTGTCCTCACTTCCTCCCTTAGATCTTGCATATTTCTCTGTAGATCCATCAGCATGTTTATGAATTTTATTCTGAATTTTTTTTCAGGAAGGTTGTGTAAATCTATCCCATCAGGTGTCCTCTCTGGGGTTGTCTGGCTGGTCTTTGTCTGTACCATATTCCTGTCTTTTCATGGCGTTAGAAGTGGTCGCTGGTAGGCGCCATGTGTGTCAGGTGGGAGAACAAAGTCCCTTCCTGCTTGTTGTTCTCCTTGCCCTTCTTCGGGCCTGTGCTGTTTTTCTGCACATGGGAGGCAGGGCAGTCTGGGATAATCCCCTGAGCTGCCTGTGTGCAGGCCGTCTCCGCCTAGCCTATAGCACTGTGGGGGTTTGCAGTCTCACTTGGTGAGTTCTGGTCCCCTTGGTGCCTTCCAAACCTGGTTCTGGGGGCTCTCCCCGCTTAGCTGCACGCCAGCTGGGAGGGGATTCTGTGAGGTTGTTGTGGGCGGGGCGGCTCCTCTGCTGTTCCGTAGCAGCGGCGGTAACTCTGCTGGACCCTTTGTGGCACCGGCCGGGGGGAATGAATGGCAGGCTGCTGATCTCTGTGGGAAGACTCGGCACGGCTGCTTTGTCCGGCTGCTGGCCAGGGGATCTGAAATTCCCAAGACTCCCAGCCTGCTGGAGTGAGTGCACTGGGACGATTTTGTTCCACTGTTGGGCCCTTGTCTCTTTAAGACTTTTAAAAGAGCTCCCGCTTTTCTTTTGTTCCAGGGAGCCGGCTGAGGGGACACAGTTGCAGTCTCCATCTCAGATCCTGCCCTTCCATTTCTCTAATCTCTGATACACCACACGATGTGTGTCAGTGCTCCCGGCGCAGATCACCAGGGCTGGTTATTTGGCGGGCCTGTGCTTCAACTCCCTCCCCACTCTGATTCTTTTCCTCCCACCAGTGCACTGGGGTTGGGGATTGCTCGGTCCCACCGGGTCGTGGCTTTGTATCTTACCCACTACTTGAGGTGCTGAGTTCTCACAGATGTAGCTGTAGCCTGTCTGTTGTACTGTATCTTCTGGTCTCCCTTTTAGGAATAGTTGTATTTTTACAAATATATATGGTTTTGGGAGGAGATTTCTACCACCCTGCTCACCCCGCCATCTTCCCAGAAGTCTTCTGTCCATTTTTAATTGGATTATTTGTTTTTTTGGTGTTGAGTTTTATGAGTTCTTTATATATTTTGGATATTAGCCTCTTGCTGGAGATACATCATTAGCAAATATATTCTCACATAGGGTAGGTTTCCTTTTTTTTGGGTCAAGGATTTCCTTTGCTGTGTAGAAACTTTTTAATTTGATGGAGTGCCACTTGTTTATCTTTTCATTTGTTTCCCTTGTCTGGTGAGATGGATCCAGAAAGAAATTTCTCATGCTGATATTCAGAATAGCCTTGCCTCTGTTTTTTTCTAAGTGTTTTATGGTTTCATGTCTTACATTTAGGTCTTTAATCCATTTTGAATTTACTTTTGTGTAAGGTGTAAGGCAGTGATCTAGTTTCATTCTCTTACATGTTCCTCCCCAGTTTTCCCAGCATCATTTATTGAAGAGACTGTCTTTCCCCATTGTATATTTTGCCTCCTTTGTCATATATTCATTGACATTATATGTGTGGGTTTATTTCTGGGCTCTCCATTCTGTTCGCTTGATCTATAGGTCTGTTCTTGTGCCAGTACCATATTGTTTTAATCACTGTAGCTTTGTAGTGTATCTTGAAATCAGGGAGCATGATACCTCCAGCTTTGTTCTTCTTTCTCAAGATTGTTCTCAAGATTGCATTCGTTACTCAAAGACTTTTGTGGTTCCATGTAAATTTTTGGATGCTTTGCTCCAGTTCATGGAGAAATGCCATTGGTATTTTGCTTGGGATTGCACTGAATGTATAAATTGCTTTGGAAAGGATGACCTTTTGGACAATATTAATTCTTCCTATCCATGAGCATGGGATAGATTTCCATTGATTTGTGTCTTCTTCAGTTTCTTTCATCTCTGTATAATAGTTTTCAAAGTACAGATCTTTCACCTCCTTGACTAAGTTTATTCCTAGGTATTTTATTGTTTTTGGTGCAGTTGTAAATGGAATTTTTTTATTTCTTTTTCTGCTAGTTCATTGTTAGTATATAGGAATGCAACAAATTTCTGTATATTGATTTTTTATCCTGAAACTTTATAGAATTCATTTATTAGTTCTAATAGTTTTTTGGTGGAGTCTTTAGGGTTTTCTATATATGGTATCATGTCATCTTCAAATAGTGATAGTTTTATGTCTTTACCAATTTGGATGCCTTTTTTTTTGTTTTCTGATTGCTGTGGCTATGACTTCCAATACAATGTTGAATAGAAGTGGTAAGAGTAGGCATCCTTGTCTTGTTCCTGATATTAGAGGAAACGCTTTCAGCTTTTCACCATTGAGTATGATGTTGGCTGTGGGTTTGTCATATATGACCTTTATTATATTGAGCTATGTTCCGTTTATACCCATTTTTGTTAAGAGTTCTTATCATGAATGGATGATGAGTTTTTTCAAATGTTTTTTCAGCATCTATTGAGATAATCATGTGGTTTTCCCCCTCCTTTTGTTTATATGGTATATCACATTGATTTGTGGATATTGTTCCATCTTTGCATCCCAGGACTAAATCCCACTTGGTTGTGATAAATGATCCTCTTGATGTATTTTTGAATTTGGTTTGCTAATATTTTATTGAGTGTTTTTGCATCTATGTTCATCAGGGATATTGAACTGTAGTTTTCTTTTTTTTTGCAGTGTCTTTGGTTTTGGTATTAGAGTGACAATGACCTCATAGAATGAGTTTGAAAGTATACCCTCCTCTTCTGTTTTTTAGAATACTTTAAGAAGGCTAGGTATTGTCTCACCATTAGATGTTTGGTAGAATTCACCCATGAAGGCATCTGGTCCTGGACTTTTGTTTGTTGGGATCTTTTTGATTATCATTTCAATTTCCTTACTAGTAATTAATTGGTTCAGATTTTCTGTTTCTTCCTGGGTTAGTCTTGAGAGATTGTACATTTTTAGGAATTTAACTATTTCTTCTAGGTTGTCCAATTTATTGGCATATAAATTTTTGTAGAATTCTCCTGCAATTCCTTGAATTTCTGTGGCATCAGTTGTAACTTCTCCTTTTCAATATCTGATTTTGTTTGTGTCCTCTCTTTTTTCTTGATAAGTCTGACTAGGGGTTTGTCTATTTTGTTTATCTTCTTGTTAGATTTTTTTATTTGAGAATTTTCTTTCTTGATGTAAGCCTGCATTATACTTTCCTGCTATAAACTTTCCTCTTAGAACCACTTTTGCTGCATCCCACACATTTTGAATCATTGTGTTTCTCTTTTCATTTGTCTCCATATTTTGTTTGATTTCCTCTTTGACCTATTCCTTGATTCTTGATTATTTAGAAATGTGTTGTTTAGCCTCCACATGTTTGTGTTTTCTTCTTTTTTTTCTGATAACTGATTTCTAGTTTCATATCACTGTGGTCTGAAAACATGTTTGATACAATTTAAATCTAAAATTTGTTGAGACATTTTTGTGTCTTAATATGTAATCTATTTTAGAGAGTGTTCCATGTGTGCTTGAGAAAAATGTGTATTCTATTGCTTTTGGGGAGAATGTTCTGTAAATATCTGTTAAGCTCATCTGGTCTAATGTGTCATTCAATGTCTCTATTTCCTTTGTTATTATCTGTCTGGATGATCTATCCATTGATGTAAATGGCTATTAAAGTGCTGTACTATTATTATGTTGCTGTCAAACTCTCCCTTTAGGTCTCTTAGTATTTGGTTTATATATTTACGTGTTCCTATGTTGGGTGCATAGATGTTTATAATTGTTATATTCTCTTGTTTGACTGCTCCTTTTATCATTACATAGTGTTCTTCTTTGTCTCTTGTTATCTGGTTTTGTTTCGCTTTGAAATCTATTTTCCCTGATGTAAGTATTGCAAGTCCATGTTTTTTCATCCCTATTTGCATGACATATATTTTCCCATCCCTTAAATTTCAGCCTGTGTGTCCTTAGGTCTGAAGTGACTCTTTTGTAGACAACAAATAGATGGGTCTTGTTTTTTTATCCATTCAGTCACCCTATGTTTTTTGGAGCATTTAGGCCATTTACATTTAAAATAATTATCAATATATATGTACTTACTGCCATTTTGTTAAATGTTTCCTGCTTGTTTTTGTTGTTATTCTCTCAATCTTTCTTCCTCTCATGCTCTCTTCTCTTGTGCTTATGACTTTCTTTAGTTTTATGGTTGGGTTCCCTTCTCTTTCTTTTTTGTGTGTCTATTATATATTTTTGGTTTATGGTCACCATGGAGTTATTATATGACATCCTGTGAATATAATAATCTGTAATAAGCTGATGGTCACTTAAGTTCAAGTGCATTCTAATAGCACCACATTTATTACTCCCCCTCTTTCCTCTTTGGTGCATATAATATCTTCTTTTATACCTTTTTATTAAGTGATTCCCTTAAATAATTTTTAGATGTAACTGCTTTTGTTATTTTTGTTTTTTTTTTGGCTTTCATACTAGTTTTCAAGTAATTGTTCTATTACCTCTGCTATATGTTTGCTTTACCGCTGGAAATGTTTTCCTTTATTAAATTTATTGCTTCTATTTAGGGTCTTTTTTTTTTCATCTTATAGAAGTCCCTTTAACATTTTTCATAAGGCTGGTTTAATAGTGGTGAACTCTTTTAACTTATGTTTATCTGTCAAGTTCTTTCTCTCTCCTTCAATGCTGAATGGTAACCTTGCTGGGTAGAGTATTCTTGGTTGGGGATTTTTTTCCACTTAGCACTTTGAATGTATCATATCATTCCCTTCTGGCCTGTAATGTCTCTTCAGAAAAATCAGTTGAGAAACGTATGGGATTTCCCTTATATGTAATTCATTGCTTTTTGCTTGCTGCTTTTAAGATTTTATTTATCTTTGATCTTGGACATTTTGAATACCATGTATCTTGGTGTGGGCCTCCTTGGAGCTCTCTGTGCTTCCTGGACCTAGTAGACTGTTTCCTTCCTCAGGTTGGGGAAGTTTTCAGCTATTAAATCTTCAAATAAATTTTCTCCTCCTTTCTCTCTTCTACTTCTGGAACTCCTATTATGTGGATGTTAGGATATCTGATGTTGTCCCAGGACTCTCTTACCCTATCCTCATTTCTTTTAAGTCTTTCTTCCTTCTGCCATTCAGCTTGAGTGTTTTCCATTATTCTATCTTCCAAATCACTGATCTTTTCTTCTGCATCCTCTAGTCTGCTGTTCATTTCCTTAGTGTATTTTTTATTTCATCTATTGAATTCTTTATCTTTGATTGGTTCTTTTTCAGATTTTCCATCTCTTTTTTGAGGTCTACCTTGAGTTCCCTATTGTTTTCTCAAGTCCAGTGAGTATCTTTATAACCATTGCTTTAAACTTTTTTTCAGGTAAATTGGTTAACTCTTTCATTTCGTTTTTTTCTTTTTTTTTTTTCTTGTCGTGTCATTTGGAACATATTCTTCTGTCTCCTCATTTTGTATGGCTTTCTGTGCTTGGTTCTATGAATTAGTTGAAAGAGTTTGCTCCCCTGGTCTTGAAGGACTAGTCCCCTGTGTAGACTGTGTGTGCCTCTTGGTTTTGGCAAGCTGGAAGCTGAGTAAGTGTGAGACAGGGTTTTCCTGGTTCTGGGCCTCCCAGGGCGTGGCCCAGGGGGTATGGCCTTGGGGACTCTTTGAAGTGGCTCCTGGAAGGCACCTGTGAGTTCTCTACTGGCCAGGGGAGGGCGGTGGGCCAGCGGCAGGTAAAGGCATATTCCAGGTAACTTCTGGATTGGTGCCAGCTGAATCCCATTTCCCACCTTACTTGTATGCCTGTGCACTCTCTGTGCCACTTGGGATTACTCTGGGGAATTCCTGCATTGGGAGCCCACTAGATCCCATTGGCAGCATGGAGGCAGGCTCTGTGCATATTGCCCCTTGGACCCTGAGTGCTCTGGGCTTCTCCTGGGAATTCCCACATAGGTGCCTGTGGGCCTACTGGCATTCAGGTTCAAATATCATGGGGGTATGTGTTCCTCCATGGCCCCTGCATGCTCTGGACTGTTCCTGAGAAATCCTGTACCAGGTGCCCCCTGTTCCTGCTAGTGGCCAGGATCAGGCACTGTGCACACACATGCTCCCTTGTGTTCCTGTGTGCTCTGGGCTGCTCAGGGGAATTCCTGGATCCACACCTGCTGTGTCCCACTTGTGACTGGGGTCAGACCTGGCACATGCATTCCCCACTTGCTTTGGGGAGTTGCCTCAGTGGGACCAGCTTGTAAATTCTTGTAACCTCTCTGTAAGCTTGGGGACTTTCCAGTCCTGCTGATGGAGGCTGGACTGGTAGATAACAATGGGCAGCAAGGCAGGAATGCTAGATCTCCTGCAGGTGTGCCTGGGTATAGAATTGGGGTTAGGGGTCTGCCTAGACCAAGTCTGAGATTGGTGTGTGCACCCAGATCCTGTTCTCAACCACACTAAGATGTCCAGAAAGAATGCAAACAATGGCACTGGTTGACTCCTCTGATACTGGATTGCCTCAAGGCAGGAAGTCCAGGCCTGGCTCTCCCAATGATATTCTACCTCCTTCCCTCTGCCGGTGGCTGTGCTGGGTTGTGGTTCCTATTGTTACTGTGTCTCTGTCTGTCTTGTCATTTGGGGATTTAAAAAAAAATTTCATCTTCTTGTCCCTTGTTGTATAGAAGGTGTTCATTTCAGTCTCCATTGTTCTTCAGGGTGAACTACTCTGTGTGTAGGTGTAGATTCAGTGTGTAGGTGGGAGAAAGTGGATTCAGGCTCTCTCTATTCCACCATCTTCCAAGAATCAATCACACACACATTTTAAAATAACTATTTTTACCATGCTCAATGAACTATAAGAAAAGATTGAGAATTTTAGCAGAAGACTAAAAAGTATTTTTAAAAAAGACATAGGGGATTTGACAAATAACAAAAGGGATATTTTAGAATTAAATAACTATAACTGAAATTAAGAAATTGGTGGATTTGTTTTAACAGCAGGTTAAGTCTAGCTGACGATTAATTTGGTGAACTCAAAGTTAGATCAAAAGAAAACAGCCAGAATGAAGCATGAACAAAAGATAAAAAACAAAGAAATGAGGGTGGAACCATAGAGAATGCATGGAAAGGGTCTAACATTTGTGTAATTGCAATCTCAGAATGAGAGAAGAGAGAATGGGGCAGAAATAGTATTTGTGGAGATAAGGATTTGTTTTCCCAATAAAAACTGCAGGAATAATTGTTTGCATAGCAGTTTAGAAAGAAAAAAAGAGATTTTATTACTTTATACAATACATAAAAAATTAGTTTCATAAGGAATGTAGATCTATGTATGAGAGGCAAGATAGTTTCTATAAGAAAATATAAAATAATATTTTTATGCTTAAGATGGAGAAATATTTCTTAAACATGATTAGAAAGTACTAAAAGGAAAAAGTTTGATAACATAAAATTCAGAACATCTATTCAGCAAAGCATTTAGAAAGGGAAAGGTGAAGCCACAGAACATATTTACAAAATATCTATTTGACAAAGAATTCATCTCCAAAATCCTTATAAATCTATAAAAAAATGAACATGAACATGCACTTCCAAAAAGAGGACATCCAAATGGCCAATATCACAAAATTGCTCAACCTCCTTAGTTATGAGGAAAAATAAATCCAAACCATAATGGGTAATATAACTGATCCAACAAAATGGCTAATACCAAGTGTTGACAATGATGTGAGTTAAAACTCTGAGATGGTGCTAAACAGAGTGTATATCAGTACAACTACTTTGCAAAGCTATTTGGCTCTGTCCACTAATTTAAAAGTATCCTCACCTGATGACCCAGAAAAAGCATATTCCTAATAGATGTGTGTGCATTTTTGCATGAAGACACATGCACAAGATTATTCTTAGAGGCATTATATAAATATCCCCAAATTGGAAAGGATCCAAATGTCCATTAACAGTAGAATGGATAAATAAATCTATTCGTACAATGGACTATTTTATAGTAGTGATTCTCAAAGTGTGGTTCCTGGACCAGCAGGATCAGCATCATCTAGAAAGTGGTTAGAAATGCAAATTCTTGAGCCCCATCCTAGAGCTACTGAATCAGAAACTCTGGGGGTATGGGCCAGTAAATCTGTGTTTTAACAAGCCTTCAGGATGATTCTAATACACTCTCAAGTTTGAGAACCACTGCTCTTACAATAATGAAAATGAATGAACTATAGCAATATCTAGCAACATAGATAAATCTCACAAATATAGAGTATAAGAAGTCATATGCAACACATACTGTATGATTTCATTTATAGAAAATCTAAAAAATCAGGCAAAACTAAACAATATTTAGGGATGCATGCTAAGATAGTAAAACTAGAAAACCAAGGAAATGTTTATCATAAAAACCAATGTATTGTTTACTTCTAGCTGAGAAAGGAGCAGGTAGAGATTGGAATGGACTCTGCGAGGTGTTCTGGAGCTGTGGCAAGTTTCCTTCATCTGAAAGGTAGTTACTCAAGTATTGTTTGTGATAACTCATTTAGCTGTATTTCTTTCTTTGTCTTTCCATACATATAATAACTATATACAATCACAATATTTTTTTAAAAACGTGATTGGAAGTTCTAGGTCATTCTGAGCAGAAACCCCAATTGTTTTTCCTCTAAAACTTTTAGAATGGTCAGATAGCTAAAAGGAATCTGAATTTCTTGGCTGAGAGGCATAGGCCTGGCTTCCAATGTTCTGAGGACTGAGGTGGGAGAAAGTTTTTCTCACATTTGGCAGTTACTGATTATTCGTCTGCTCTCCTGAAATGTTGTTGCTTTTATCCCTGTTTCCATCATTTTTTAATTTTTGTCTCTATAGGCTTAATCCTTTACACAATTCCCCTTGTTGTTGTTTTAGTGGGGTTTCAGGAGGGAGAAAAATAAATGTATGTGTTCAATCTCTATCTTTGCTTGGAAGCCCTCTATTATTAGGACTTTATTTTGTATTCTGGATGGCTTCTTAAGGAAATGTTATTTTCCTATATTCATAACAAATATATTATTGGGTAATACATTCTTACTGAGAAAAACATAAATATAAATAAATTAAAAATAGTCTTTAATCTTTCTCGTATTTTACTTAAGAACATACTGTAACTACATTTCTGTTTTTCCACTTCTTTGTATCAACTTTATATTTTATAATATTATTTAAACTGTAAGAGAGTTATGTCAGCAAAAAGGCAAAATAGGAGCTTCCTTGCTCCTATATCCCCTTAGCAACAATACCTTGACAGCCATCCATAGACAAAAGTTCCTTTGTGGGAGCTATGGAATCCGGGAAGATTATGATACTCCAGTGGGGACCAAGATTGAGGAGGACCATTTTGAGAAGGCCAGCCTATGCCCAGGTGGCAGACTTACCCACTGTGGTCCTGACTACAGACTGGGCAATAGCCCTGTCCCCCTGTGGATCCAGATACAGCCCCATGTAGCCTCCGATCTACCACTAAAGTTACCTTCTGCCAAGGGACCTGACAGGAGTCACACTGGCCCATTCCTCTTGTAACTGGTCCATCAACCTTGGTCCTCTTTGTGGACGCTGAAGCAGCCAGTGACCCAGCTCTCGCCCCTCTCCTCTATGGTCAGGGAGCAGTCCTACCTTCCCGGGGGGGGGGGGGTCCACTGGTAGATATGCCCATCTGTGCTCCCAGAGGTAGTTCGACAGCTTTTGATCGAAATTCAGATCTTGCAGTGGTACTGTAAGCCAGCTCCAGCTCCTCCCAGCCATAACCTAGGAGAAGTCCTGCCCTCCCAGAGACCCATCAGGAAGCACATTTGTCAGTGCCCCTAGAGGGAGTCTCACCAACCTCAGTCTGAATGCATATTTTCTGAAGCAGCCTGGGGAACTGGCACTGGTCCCACTTAGCTGAAGTCTAGACTTCCTGCCTGCCCAAGGACCCACTGGGTCCCCTTCTACCATGTGAAAACACAGCAAGAAGTCAGTTGTCTGCAACCTGGAAGAGGACCTTCGCCAGAACCTCACCATGTAGGCATCCTGATCTTAAACTTCCAGCTTCCAAAATTGAGAGAAATAAATTTCTGTTGTTTATAAGCTACCCAGTGTGTATTGTTTTGTTATAGCTACCTGAAAGGACTACGTTTCTATACAGCGAATGAAACAATCAACAGAACAAAAGAGAATAGGAGAGAATATTTGCAAACCATATACCAATAAAGGATTAATATCCAAAATATATAAGGAACTCATACAACTCAATAGCAAAAATAACAAATAATAATCTGATTAAAAATGGGCAGAGGATCTGAATAGACATTTTCCCAAAAAAGTCTTACAAATGGCCAACAGGTATATGAAAAGATGTTCAACACTTTTGAACTTGAAAAGATATTCAAGAACACCACTGATCATCAGAGAAATACAAATCAAGACTATTGTGAGATATCACCTCATACCTGTTAGGATGATTACTATCAAAAAGGCAAGAGATAACAAGTATGCAGGGGTGTGCAAAAAAGGGAACCCTTATACACTGTTGGTGGGAACATAAATTGGTATAGTCATAGGAAACAGTATAGAGGTTCCTCAAAAATTTTTAAATAGAATTACCATATGATCTGGTAATCATCCTACTTCTGGGTATCTATTAAAAGGAAATACAATTAGATCTCAAGGAGCTATCTGCACTCCCATGTTCACTGAAGCATTATTTGCAGTAGCCAAGATATGGAAACAACATATAAGTGTCAGTCTATGGATAAAGAAATATGGTATATATATATATTCAGTGGAATATTATTCAGCAATAAAAAGAAGGAAATCCTGCCATTTGTCACAACATCGATGAACTTGAAAGACATTATGCTGAGTGAAATAAGCAAGACACAGAAAGATAAATACTCTATTTACACACTTACATGTGGAATCTTAAGTAGTTGAACTCATAAAACCATAATGTAGAACAGTGTTTGGCAGTGGCTGGGAAGTGGGTGAAATGGAGAGGTGTTGATGAAAGGGTACAAACTTCAGTTATTGAGTACATTCTGGGGATCTAACATACAGCACAGTGACTATAGTTAGTAATACTGTATTGCATTCTTAAAATTTGCTAAGAGAGTAGATTCAAAGTATTCTCACCACAAAAAAATGTAAGTGTAAAGTGATAGATGTGTTAATTAACCTGATTGTGATAATAGTTTTACAGTGTATATATATATATATTAAATCATTACACTGTACTCCTTAAATATATACAATTATTTACAATTATTCCTTAATAAATCTAGAAAAAAGTATCAAATTATTTTTTAATAGCTACATAATATTTCATCATAAAGAAAAACCAGAAATTTACTTAAATATGTTCCTATTATTGGATTTATAGGGTTACCCCATCCCAGTTTTCCCTTACTGTAAGTAATGCTGGCATAAATAACTTTGTGATTAACTTTGCATTCCTTATCGTTCTGCTAAGATACATTTCAAGAAATATATCAAAGAGCTCAGTTTGTCTTTTTCTTTCAGAAGATGGAATAGTTCATTGATATTTTTCTGGTTATAGAAGTAATGCATGCTTGTAGAAATTTACAGAAAGTAAAGAAAGCAGGAGAAAGCAAGCAGAAATCACCCACAATCCCACAAGTTGGTCTTAGAGATAACCTAGAGATATTAACATTTTGGCATATCTTTCCATTAATATGTATAAATACAAATACAGATTAAAAATTGAGTCTATTCTTATAACTTACACTTCTTTTCTCAAAAATGATATATAATTGACATATAATATTGTTTAAATTTCAGATGTACAATATGTTG
This sequence comes from Smutsia gigantea, assembly GCA_032199065.1. NCBI lineage: Eukaryota > Metazoa > Chordata > Mammalia > Pholidota > Manidae > Smutsia > Smutsia gigantea. Next base: position 15,884 of record JAVSCE010007829.1, read on the forward strand.
ATTTGATGCATTTATATATTTGCAATACGACTACCGCTGTAGTTTATCTGACACCTCCATCATGTCACGTAATTATCATTTCTCTTTTTGTGGTGAGAACACTTAAGACCTAGTCTCTTAGCAACATCAAAGTATATAATATACTATTGTTAACTGTAATCACAATACATTTAGATCTCCACAACTTTTTGTTTCACAACCTGCTGAAGACATCTATATACTTCTGTTCAGTAGAACTTTTTGAAGTGATGGAAATGTTTTGTTCTGCACTGTCCAGTACTGACCACATGTGGCTAGTTCCCACACGTGGGAGTTTAAATTTTATTTAATTTTAATAATTTAAATTTGGACAGCCACATATAGCTAGTGGCTACTGTATTGGACAGCACAGATGTATAATATCTACATATTCATTTTAATAGTTTGCAAAGTACTTCATTGTATGTGTGTACTGTAACTTGTTTAGCTAATACCTAACTAGTAGACATTAGTTGCTTGCAATTTTGGCTATTATAAATAACATTTCAATGAATACTACAATGAAAGGAATATTTTGAAAGAATACTGGGCTAGTCCACTTTTCTGGTGTATTATTGGTTCATATTCTTCTGCCCGTGCTATACATATTTATTTGATTACTCTCATAATTTAATTATGGAAATGTTTTGATGTGCCTGGATAAATGCTTCACAACTTTAACATTTTGGGTGATTCCTTTCAGAAGATTTTCTCAGTGTTCAGATACATTTTCTGACAATAGTTCCTGATCATGAGTGAATATAATACTTTCATTTCATACCATTTATAAAACACTCTCTCTTTTGATAGTAAGGAATGGTTAATTTAGGAAATTATTCAGTCTTAGACTATTAGTGAAATTATCAGAGAATGAATTTTATTTGATAAACTTGAATATATTTTTTTCCTTTGTAGGGTAGTGGTTTTATTTTTATTTTTATTTTTATTAATTTTGAAAATCAGCATACCTGTAAAAGAGTGTATGGGAAAGTGTACAGTTGATGGAAAAAGTAAAAGTCAACATCCATGTATGTACCACTCAGTCTAGGATATAGAATATTACCAAACCACAACAGCCTTATTACATGAATCCCTGTCATCATATTTGCCTCCCATTCCCTGAGAGATAAACATATGAATTTTCTATTAGTCATCTGTTGTTTTCTTCAAAGTTTTAAACACTTGAATATGTATCCTTAAAAAATACATGGTTTAATTTTGCCTGGTTTTGAACTTTATATACATGAAATCATAAATATGTATTATTTTGCGTCTGGCTTCTTTTCCTTGAGTTATGTTTTGTTATTGATGATGATATTTTATATTTAGGGTTAACATACATACAGTGACATGCATAAAGTACACTAATCTTTATTGTACATCTCAATGATTTAAAAAAATTTATGTACACACCCATACAGCCATCACCCTGATAAAAATAAAGATTTTTCAGCACTCCATAACATTCCTGTTTGAGCCTTCCCTGTTGGTAACCCCCTTTAGAGGAAACTACTATTCTGATTTCTATAATTAATCATTAGTTTTGACTATTTTTGAAGGTCACATATGACTGTATGCAGTCATATAGTATGTGATCTTTTGAAGTCTGGCTTCTTTTGCTTACAGTTATATATTCGAGAACCATTCATGTTATTTTATCATTATTGTGTCATTTTGTTATCATTATTATTCAGTAGTATTGCATTATATAAATATATCACAACTTTTTGGCAATTTTTTGATAAGCATTTGGGTTGGTTTAACTTTTTGGCTATTACAAATAAAGCTGTTATGAGCAATCTTCTGTGTCTTTTTGTGGATAAGTGCATCCATTACTTTGGGATATAAGCCCAAGAGTGAAATTGCTAGGTCATAGGTCATAGAGTAGGCATATGGTTAACTTCAGTAAATGCTCCCAGTTTTCCAAAGTGGCTATGCAATTTTATATTTTCAGGAGGAGTGTGAGAGTTCCATTTCTTCCACAACTTTTCCAACAGTTAATATTGTCAATGTTTTTAATTACAGCCAGGTGGGTGGTATCTCATTGTGGCATTAATTTGTACGCCACTGAAGACTAATGATGGTGATGAATACCTTTTTATATGCTAATTGCCCATTTATATATCCTCTGTTGTAAACTGTCTCTTCAAGTTTATTGCCATGCTTTTATTGTGTTTTCTTTATTAACTTTTAGGTTTTCTTTACACATACTTGATATGAGTCATTTGTCAGATACATGCATTGCAAATATCTTTTGCAATCCTCTAGTCTGCTTTTCATTTTTTAATGTATTTTTAAACAGACTTACTGAGACATAATTCACAGACTACACGGTTTACTCATTTAAAGTGTACTATTCAATGGCTTTTAGAGTTATGCAACCATCAACACAATAAACTTTAGGACATATTTCTAACCCCATAAAGAAACCTCTTACCCATTAAGAGTTACTCTTTATTGTCCCCTAATACCCCTTGCCTCTGGCAACCACTAATATGCTTTATCTCTCTGTAGACTTGCCTATTCCCTTATTCTGTATGTTTCATTTAAATGAAATCTTACAATATGTAGTCTTTTGTGACTGGCTTCTTTCATTTAGAATAATGCTTTCAAGGTCCATCCATGTGGTAGTATGTATCAGTGCTTCATTCCTTATTATAGCTGAGTAATATTTTCCCTTGTATGGATGTACCACATTTTGTTATCCATTCATCTGTTGATGGGCATTTGGGGTGTTTCAAGTCTTTGGCTACTTTGAATAATGCTGTTATGACACTCATGTACATGATTTTGCATGGACATATGTTTTAATTTCTCTTGGAAATATACCTAAGAGTCAAATTACTGGATCAGATTTTAGCTGTCTGAGGAATTGCCAGACCATTTTCTAAAGTGTCTGCACTATTTTTACATCCCCAGTAACAGTGTATATGGGTTCTAAATTTTCTATATATCCTCACCAACAGTTATGTCTGGTATTTTTTTATTATAGCCATCCTAGTGGGTGTAAAATAGTATCTCATTGTGTTTTTGATTTGTATATCTCTGATGACTAATGATGTTGAGTATCCTTTCATGTGCTTTTTGGCCATTTGTATGTCTTCTTTGGAGAAATATGTATAAAATCCTTTGCCCTTATTTAATTGGAATTTCTTTTTATGATTGAGTTGTAAGAATTGTTTATACATTTTGGATATAAGACCCTCATCATATATATGATATGCAACTGATATCTCCAGTTATGTAGATTGGGTTTTCACTTTTTCATGGTGTCCTTTCATGCACAAAGGTTTTTATTTTTGATGATTTTACTTATGGCATTTTGACAAACAGGATAGGAGTTTTTAATGTTAATGAAGTCCAATTTGTAATTTTAAAATTATTAGTCAGTTTTGTGTCTTATTTAAGAAATGTTTACTTATCCAAATGTCATGAAGTTATTCCTTTATGTGTTCTTCTAGAGTTTTTTTTCATTTTACATTTAGAAATATGATCCATTTTGAATTAATTTTTTTATGTTGTAAGATGGTCATCAAGATAGTCTATTTCTGGATTCTATTCTTTCATTGATCATTGTCTTGGTTATACTAGATCATTTGCATTTTTATGTAAATTTAAAAATTAGGTTATCAATTTCCACAAAAATTCTTTCTGGGAGTTTGGATTAAAATGAATCTAGTTTAATTTGAAGAAAATTAGCATTTTGACAATGTTGAGAATTCCATTTCATGAACAGGATATAAGTCTATTTATGTCTGTTCTCAGCAATGTTTATAGTTTTCACTATAGACCTATTGTACATCTTTTATTAAATTTAGTCCCGACTATTTGAAAATTTTGTTATATACATTAGAAAGCTTTTTAAAACATTTTCCAATTGTTTGTTTCCAGTTTATATAAGTACAATAGACTTTTATAGATTGAGTTAATGTCCAGCTACTTTGCTAAACTATCTTGTTTATTCAAACAATCTATAGTTACTTTTGCATATTCTTGGTATACTACATTATTTGCAAATAGTGACAGTTTTGTATCTTTCTTTCCAATACTTATGTATTATACTTTATTTAAAATTTTTGTCTATTTGTTCTGGCTAGGTTCTTCAGTATGATGGTGAATAGAAGTGGTAATAATGGGCAATTTTTGTCTAGTTCATGATCTTAAAGAAAATGTGTTTCTGTGCTGTGGTTTTGTTTTGTTTTTGGTAAGAACACTTAACATGGGATATATCCTCTTAATCTATTTTAAAGTGCATAATACCATACTGTTAACTATAGATAGTATGTTATACAGCAGTGGTATTGTGTTTTTAATTTCATTTTCCAACTGCTTATTGCTGGTATATAAGAAAGCAACTGACTTTTGTATACTAACATTGTATCCTGTAAACTTGCTATATTTGCTTCATAGTTCCAGTTTTTTTTCTACATAGACAATCATGTCATCTGTGAACAAAGACACTTTTATTTTCTTCCTTCCCAGTCTGTATACCTTGTATTTGTTTTTCTTGTCATATTGCATTATCTAGTACTTCCAGTATGATGTTGAATAGGAGTAGTGAAATGGACATCCTTGCCTTGTTCCTGATTTTAGGGGAAAAGCATCTAGTTTCTTACCATTAAAGAGGGTATCAGCTATAGATTGTTTGTAGATGTTCTTTATCAAGTTTAGGAAGTTCCACTCTATTCCTACTTTTCTACGAGTTTTTATCATGAATAGTATTGGATTTTGTCAAATGCTTTTTCTATATCTATTCATATGACCATATGATTTTTATCCTTTAGCCTGTTGATATGAAAAATCACATTGATTTTCAAATGTTGAACTAGCCTCGCATACCTGGAATAAATCCCACTATGTCATGGTGTATAAAACTTTTTACATGTTGTCATATTCAATTTGCCCATATGCTCATGAGGATTTTTGTATCTCTGTTTAAGAGATACATTGGTCTGTAGTTTTTCTTTCTTGTTGTATCTTTGTCTGGGTTTGGCATTAGGGTAATGCTGGCCTCAGAATGAGTTAGGAAGTATCACTTCTATTTGCTGGAAGAGATTGTAGAGAATTACTGTAATTTCTCATTTAAATGTTCAATAAATTTTGCCTTAGTAGAATTCACCATCCGACCCTGGTGCTTTCTTTTTTGGCTTGTTATTAATTACTGATTTAATTTCTTTAATAGATATATGCCTATTGAGATTGTCTATTTTTTCTTGGGTGAGTTTTGATAGATTGTGTCTTTCAAGGACTTGTTCCATTTCATCTAAATTTTCAAATTTGTGAACATAGAGTTGTCCTTAATATTCCTTTTTCGTCCTTTTAATGTCCATGGGATCAGTAGTGATTGTCCTTCTTTCATTTGCTATTACTAATTTGCATCTTCTTTTTTCATTAGTTACTATAGCTAGAGGTTTATCAATTTTCTTTTCAAAGAAGCAGCTTTTGGTTTTGTTGATTTTCTCTGTTGATTTCATGTTTCAGTGTCATTGAATTCTGCTCTAATTTTTATTATTTCTTCTGCTTATTTTGGGTTTAATACATTTTTTCATTTTTAAATTTCTACTTTTTCTCATTTCCTAAGGTAGAAGCTTAAATTATTGATTTTAGATCCTTCTTATTTTCTAATATTCAATGCTATAAGCTTTCCTCTTTTAATTACTGTTTTTTCTGCATCCCACACATTTTAGAAGTTTAATTTTAACTTAGTTTAAAATATGTTTTAATTTCTCATGAGACTTCTTCCTTGAACCATGTATTATTTAGAAGTGTGTTGTGTTTGGGGGTTTTCCAGCTATCATTTTGTTATTGATTTGTGGTTTAATTACATTACAGGTTGAAAGCATATTTTGTATGACTTCTCTTCTTTTAAATTTGTTATGTTTCATGGCCTAGAATGTGATCTACCTTGGTGAATATTCTGTATGAACTTGGGAAGAGTATACATTCTTCTGTTGTTGGGTAATGTATTTTATAGATATGAATTAGATCCAGTTAATTGTTGTTACTATTCAGTTTAACTATGTACTTATTAATTTTCTTCCTGCTGGGTCTGTTAATTATTGACAGAATGTTGAAGTCTCCAACTTTTTAAAATACCTAGCTAACTATTCCTCACTTTTTGTCAGACTCTAAATGGCACTAAAAATATTTTTTAAAATATTTGACCCATTATTTTTGTTGTTTGCAGATGAAGGATCATTGTAGGCATGTAGTCTGTTCTGTTGCTGAAAATAGAATCTTTTTGAGAGGGCAGAAAAGATAGTGGCTTTATGTTTTCTTACATTTTGTGTTCAACAAAAATATAATCTAATATTTTTTAAATCTGAAAACATATTTTTATTTTGGGGTAATCATGATTGATAATATAGTTGATCCAGAAGGACTAGTGACAACATATCAATAACAAAAGGCAGATAAATTATCTGATAATTGTTATTATCAATTTTACTAACTTTCTGATTGAGTATCAGATTACAAGGGATAAGTTTGAAATCTTTTGGCATTATTCATTGCTTCATTTATTAAGAGAAAGCCTTTAAATGCACCTTTCTTACCACTGTAGTTGCAGATATGTTTTCAAAACCTTTAGTGTTATCTTTCTTCATAGCTGTGATAAATTTGAATGAAAGCCACATTAAAACATCTTGGCAATTCCTATGTATGATAGGGCTCAGTCTTTCAAAATGTGAAGGTGTATTGTGATCAGTGAGTGAGCTCTGTCACCTCCTTAGGAATCCTGTTTTTGTGATTAGGGGAAAGTGATCTTTTTCTTCAATGATGCTGTGAAAATATGGAATGCTTTATATTTTGTGATTATCTTGGTGGTATAATATTCTTTAGTGATATAATTTCACAAGCCCTGAATTTCTCCAGCAAAGAATTAATTTGTCATGTGCTTGTCAAAGCCATCTGAAGTGGAAAACTTATCTTTCGTTAGTCTTCACAGTTTCTGAATTTATGGCATTTTGGTGTCCAACACTACTGTGGGGGCCAGCCAGAGGTGAGGAGTGGTGTGTAGGATCTTGCTTTCCCAGGAAAGGGGTGGAGGAAAGAAGGGAGGATGCAGTGTGTCCCTTTGGCTTAACATTCAGAGCTTCCCAGCTTGGCCACCTGATGGAGAGAGTAAAACCAGGCGCTGAGTCTGAATGGAGGTGAGGAAGGGAGGCCCCATCCGTTGTTACTTGGGGACCTGACAAGGCATGAGCCAGGCCCAGAGGTGGACAAGGCTGGCTGAGGGCTGTCATGTGGTAGGGCAACAGGCCTGTGGAGAACACCCACCCTGATTCTTTTGCTGACCCAGACCTCTCTGTACCCCCACCTCCTCCCAGCCTCTCAGCCCCTGACCATTCTTCCTTGGCACAGTGCCTTACATAAGAGGTGGTCATGATGGGGTCTGAACTGAGTCTCACTACCTGGTGGGGGATGCCTCTCCTCCCCAACTGTTCATGCTCCTAAACCAGGAGGCCTTCATTACCTCATCCTCCTCCATCCCTACAGGAGGCTGAAGCAGGCCAATTGGAGCCCTGTTCATTCCCTCTCTCCTTTTAAACTATTTTCCTGTTGTATTCATCTCCTTTTTTTGACAATATATATTTTTTATTAAGAGAATAAGAGCAGATAAATTATCTGCTTTTATCTTTATATGGAGTGTCCTAAATCTTAATAAAAATTTTGATTATACCCTTACACTATAGAAAAATATTTATGTACTATTACAATCTAAAAATTTTGTGAATTTATACTAAAAGTTTATCTCTACAGATAAGTACCAATAATTTTTTGACATTTGTGGCTAGCAATGATTAAACAGAAATGAAACCTATACTCACTTAGATGCTATTTTAGACATAAAAGAAGTAAATTTCCAAGAAAACAATTTAATGCTGTGAAAGATCCAAATATCAATGTTAGTATTTCCAAATCTGAAACACACTATTATTATATAATATCATAATTTATATGATGTGAGATTAAATAAACTTTATACTTCTTTCAGTTAGATTCCTTGTATCTACAGTGTAGCTAAATCTTCTAATAATCTTTAGAGTCAAAAGCACAATATTCAAGAATTATGGAATTTGCAAAATATTAAGTATTTGAAAAAACCCTTATTCAGATTAATATGATCATATTTCATGTATAATAAAATATTATTTTAAATATATCTTAAGCTGGAGTCCTCATTTTTCTGCCTCTGTGCTAAATCTTTCTTTGTGAGATCTTTTTTAATATGTGTGTGATTTTTTTTCAGTAGTGGGTATAATTTTAATAAATTTCTGATCTCTATTATGGCATTGGATCTTGAAGACAGACTAGTTACAAAGAGTTCTATCTTTTATGCAACCAAAGTCTAATGTATCACTATTGGTGTTACTAGCTACATTTCTCAACTATCTTGATTGTTTTACTTCCCAGCTTAAAAATGTTCATTGTCTCCTCAGTACTCAAGGATAAAGTTAAACTCCATCATACATAAAAAAACTCTTCATTTAGTCCTACTGTGCTCTGCAGCCTCCTCTCCTATCACTTTCAGTATCTCTGTCATTCTCGCATATTCCACCTACACTCATCTTTCCATACCCACATTACGTTGTGCTTTTATGCATTTGGATATACTATTCCCTCTCCGTGGAGTGCCTGTTCCCCTCACTGGCACAAAGACAAGTCATTTATTTTCCAAGGCCCAGCTCAAAAATGACTTCCTCTGTGAAGCTTTGCCTTACTTCCCCAGGCACAGTTAAGTTATTCCTTCATTTTTAGTTACGGTATACCACACATCAGTAACAAATAGATCCCCAAATTTTGTCACATTAGCACTATATAAATATTTTTCTTTCTCTTTTAACAGTTGTGAGAAATTTTTCAGGTTGGTAACATAGCTCTCTCTCTTGTCATTCGAAACCTAAACTGAAAAAGCACTCCAGTTCTCAACTCATGGCTTCCATGTTGCCCTGAGTGTTGACATCCTATGCAGCCAGAGGGAGAAAGATCAGGGAGGAGCATGCATCAGAGGTTTTATGATCTAGATCTGGAAATGGCTTTTGTCACATCTGTTCACATTTTATTGGAGACAACTTATTCACTTGGCCACACCTAACTACATTAGATATTAGATTGTATCTAGTTGTATGCCCAAGAAAAGAAGAAATATTTTGATGGAGAGCTTTGATTTCTGCCATATCCTCCTAGAGGGTTCCCATAACACCACTTAAGCACATTTCCATTTGTAGTATAATTATCTTTTCATATGTTTATCTCCCTGAATGGTCTGGTCCTAAACTGTGAGTTTCTTGAGAACTGGATCTTTTATAAGTATTCATAAATCATTCCCTCAGTAAATGCTTAGTAAGTGTCCTCTGTATGCAAGTGTCTCAGTACTTATTATAGTGCTCAATGCATGCTTATTAAATGAAGGCATGTATGAATTAGTGAATGAATATTGATATTATAACAGTTGGGTCCTTTTTGTGCAGCAGTATTATCCTCTCTAGCTAAAAAATTCACCCTGTCACTTGAATTGATATCTTCCTTACTCTAAAAATTCATTTTTAATATCATGACAGCAATACTCTTATGTGGTGGTGCCATATTACCAAATTATTAGTTAAATAGCAGACCTTAAAATATTATAGGAGATTGGATTAAAGATGGTGGTGTGACAGGTGAGACAGAGGCTTCCTCCTAACACCGCATATAATATGAAAATATAACTAATACAACTACTCTTGAAAGAGCAACAGGAAAGAGGACTGCGACAAACTGCATACAACTGGAGACAAGAGCCGACCTCATGGAAAAGGATAACTTACTAAAGCTGTGGTCCTCCAAGCCCTTCCCCCACCCAGCTCAGTGCAGGAGGAAGAGGAACAGAGCAGGGAGGGAGTGGAGATCTGGAACTGCTGAATACCTAACTCTGGAGATCTCCTCTGGGAGCACAAACCTACATTTCATGGTGCTTGCATGATACTGTCTTAATTAGGGGGTTGGAAAGCTAAGACAGGCAGAATTCCTGGAGAGACTAAGATTCCAGCTGCTTGTGGAAAGCAGGGATCCATATCTAGCTGCTCTGGGACAAAAGAAAGGCGGGCAGTCTGAGAGAATTCCTAACAAAGAAGCCCTTAGCAAGAGGGCTGCTAAAGGGGCAAAGATTGCACAGAGCTTACTGCTCAGGAGAAAGTACATGTAGACAGAATTGTCTAGGTGCACTCTGTCCAGCAGATTGGGAGCTTTCACGATCTTCAGGTGCTCCAGCTCCCTGGCTGCCTACACAGCTCCAAGAACCCCTTCTGTGACAGGCAGACTAGTGTGCCTTTCTCCTGGCCAGCCCCACCAGGCTTGCAAACTGGGAAACCCTACCCTGGTGTTAGGCCAGCCAGAGGGAAGATCTGTCTACAGCAACTAAAAACGCAAAGCACAGGCGCTTATACCTGTGTGCTCGGCCCACTGGTTCAGGCAGTGGCGACAGGCATAGCAGCCAGGAACCAGGAAACAGCTCTTTCCTCCCCTGAGGCACCAATACCACTGCCCTATAATCCCCGACATTGCTTCAGGGGCTGAGCAGCTCCAGAGAGTAGAGCTTCTGGGCACTAGACGGCGCCATACACAAATATGAAATGCCAAAAAACCTGGTCCAGAGTAAAATTATGAATACAACTCCTGAGAAAGATTTAAATGGTATGGACCTCATGACTCTCCCTGAAAGGGAGTTCAAACTAAAAATTATTAACATGCTCATGGATGTACAGAAAGATATTCAAGAACTCAGGAATGAATTATGGTCAGAGATCCAATCACTGAAGAGCACAATGGATGGTATTAAAAGCAGATTGGATGTGGTGGAGGAGACAATAAATGAAATAGAAACTAGAGAGGAGGAATACAAAGAAGCTGAGGCACAGAGAGAAAAAAGGATCTCTAAGAATGAAAAGAATATTGAGAGAACTGTGTGACCAACCCAAGTGGAAAAATATTCACATTATAGGGGTACCAGAAGAAGGAGAGAGAGAAAAAGGGATAGAAAGTGTCTTTGAGGAGGTGATTGCTGAAAACTTCCCCAATCCTGGGAAGGGGATACTCTCTCAGGCCATGGAGGTGCACAGATCTCCCAACACAAGGGACCCAAGGAAGACAACACCAAGACATACAGTAATTAAAATGGCAAATATCAAGGATAAGGACAGACTATTAAAAGCAGCCAGAGAGAGAAATAAGATCACATACAAAGGAAAGCCCATTAGGCTATCATCAGACTTCTCAGCAGAAACCTTACAGACCAGAAGGGAGTGGCATGATATATTTAATGCAATGAAGCAGAAGGGCCTTGAACCAAGATTACTTTATCTGGCAAGATTGTCATTTAAATTTGAAGGAGGGATTAAACAATTCCCAGAGAAGCAAAAGCTGAGAGAATTTACCTCCCACAAACCATCTCTACAGTGTATTTTGGAGGGACTGCTATAGATGGAAGTGTTCCTACGGTTTAACAGCTGTCACCAGAATTAATAATACCACAGTAAAGACAATAGAACAGCTAATTACTAAGAAAATGCAAAATTAAATAAACTATCCCCAAAGTCAATCAAGGGATAGACAGAGTACAGAATATGATACCTAATATATAAAGAATGGAGGAGGAAGAAAAAAGAGGAGGGAAAAAACAAACAAACAAAAATAGAACCTTTAGACTGTGTTTGTAATAGCATATTAAATGAGTTGTTAGACTCTTAGATAATAGGGAAGTTAACCTTGAATCTTTGGTAACCACGAATCTGAAGCCTGCAATGCCAATAAGTACATACCTATCCATAATCACCCTAAATGTAAATGGACTGAATGCACCAGTCAAAAGACATAGAGTCACTGAATGGATAAAAAAACAAGACCCATCTGTATGCTGCCTTCAAGAGACTCACTTTAAACCCAAAGACATACACAGACTAAAAGTGAAGGGATGGAGAAAAACATTTTATGCAACTAATAGGGAGAAAAAAGCAGGAGTTTCAGTACTTACATCAGACAAAATAGACTTCAAAACAAAGAAAGTCACAAGAGACAAAGAAGGACATTACAAATGATAAAAGGGTCAATCCAACAAGAAGATATAACCATTATAAATATCTATGCACCCAACACGGGAGCTCCTACATATGTGAAACAAATACTAACAGAATTAAAGGGGGAAATAGAATGCAATGCATTCATTCTAGGAGACTTCAACACACCACTCACTCTTAAGGACAGATCAACCAGACAGAAAATAAGTAAGGAGACAGAGGCACTGAACAACACATTAGAACAGATGGACCTAAGAGACATCTACAGAACTCTATACCCAAAAGCAGCAGAATACACATTCTTCTCAAGTGCACATGGAACATTTTCAAGAATAGATCATATACTAGACCACAAAAAGAGCCTCGGTAAATTCAAAAAGATTGAAATTGTACCAACCAGCTTCTCAGACCACAAAGGAATGAAACTAGAAATGAAATACATAAAGAGAATGAAAAATCCCACAAACACATGGAGTCATAATAACATGCTCCTAAATAACCAATGGATCAATGACCAAATACAAACAGAGATCATGTAATATATGGAGACAAATGACAACAATAATTCAGCACCACAAAATCTGTGGGATGCAGTGAAGGACTTGCTAAGAGGAAAGTATATTGCAATACAGGCCTACCTCAGGAAAGAAGAGCATTCTCATATGAGCAGTCCAAACTCACAATTAATGAAACTAGAAAAAGAAGAACAAATGAGACCCAAAGTCAGTAGAGGGTGGGACATAATAAAGATTAGAGCAGAAATAAAATCGAGAAGAATAAAACAATAGAAAGGATCAATGAAAGCAAGAGCTGGTTCTTCGAGAAAATAAACAAAATAGATAAACCCATAGCCAGACTTATTAAGAAAAAAAGAGTCTACACACATAAACAGAATCAGAAATGAGAAAGGAAAAATCACTACAGAGAGTGCAGAAATACAAAGAACTGTTAGAGAATACCATGAAAAATTATATGCTAACAAACTGGATAACCTAGAAGAAATGGACAACTTTCTAGAAAAATACAACCTTCCAAGGATGACCCAGAAAGAAACAGAAAATCTCAACAGACCAATTACCAGCAATGAAATTGCACTGGTAATCAAGAACCTACCTAAGTCAAAACTCCTGGACCAGACAGCTTCACTGCTGAATTTTACCAAACATTTAGTGATGACCTAATACCCATCCTCCGTAAAGTTTTCCAAGGAGTAGAAGAAGAGGGAATACTTCCAAACTCATTCTATGAGGCCAGCATCACTCTAATACCAAAACCGGGCAAAGACACCACAAAAAAAGAAAACTACAGACCAATATCCCTGATGCACATAGACGCAAAAATACTCAACAAAATATTAGTAAACTGAACTCGAAAGTACATCAAAAGGATCATCCATCATGATCAAGTAGGATTTATTCCAGGGATGCAAGGATGTTTCAACATTTGAAAATCCATTAACATCATCCACCACATCAACAAAAAGGACAAAAGCCACATGATCATCTCCATAGATGCTGAAAAAAGATTTGACAAAATTCAACATCCATTCATGATAAAAACTTAACAAAATGGGTATAGGGAGCAAGTACCTCAACATAATAAAGGCCATATATGACAAACCCACAGCCAACATCATACTTAACAGCGAGAAGCTGAAAGCTTTTCTTTTAAGATGAAAAAGACAAGGATGCCCACCATCCCCACTTTTATTCAATATACTTCTGGAGGTCCTCACCATAGCAATCAGACAACACAAAGAAATAAAAGGCATCGAGATTGGCAAGGAAGAAGTTAAACTGTCCCTGTTTGCAGATGACATGATATTGTACATAAAAACCCTAAAGAATCTACTCCAAAACTACTAGATCTAATATCTGAATTCAGCAAAGTTGCAGGATACAAAATTAATGCGCAGAAATCTATGGCATTCCTATACACTAACAATGACCTAGCAGAGAGAGAAATCAGGAAAACAATTTCATTCAAAGTTGCATCAAAAAGAATAAAATACCTAGGAATAAACCTAACCAAGGATGTGAAAGACCTATACTCTGAAAACTACAAGACACTTATGAGAGAAATTAAAGAAGATACCAATAAATGGAAACACATCTCGTGCTCATGGATAGGAAGAATTAATATTGTCAAAATGGCCATCCTGCCTAAAGCAATCTACAGATTCAATGCAATTCCTATCAAAATATCAACAGCATTTTTCAACAAACTAGAGAAAATCATTCTAAAATTCATATGGAACCACAAAAGCCCCAGAATAGCCAAAGCAATCCTGAGAAGGATGAATAAAGCAGGGGGAATTATGCTCCCCAACTTCAAGCTTTACTACAAAGCCACAGTACTCTAGACAATTTGATACTGGCACAAGAACAGACTCATAGACTAATGGAAGAGACTAGAGAGCCCTGAAATAAACCCAACCATATATGGACAATTAATATATGATAAAGGAGCCATGGACATACAATGGGGGAAATGACAGCCTCTTCAACAGCTGGTGTTGGCAAAACTGGACAGCTACATGCAAGAGACTGAAACTGGATTATTGTTTAACCCCATACAGAAAAGTAAACTTGAAATGGATCAAAGACCTCAATGTAAGTCATGAAACCGTAAAACTCTTAGAAGACAACATAGGCAAAAATCTCCTGAATATAAGAATGAGCAACTTCCTCCTGAATGCATCTCCTTGAGCAAGGGAAACAAAAGCAAAAATGAACACGTGGGACTACATCAAACTAAAAAGCTTCTGTATGGCAAAGGACATCATCAACAGACAAAAAGGCATCCTACAGTATGAGAGAATATATTTGCAAATGACATATCCAACAAGGGGTTAACATCCCAAATATATAAAGAACTCACACACCTCAACACCCAAAAAGGAAATAACCTGATTTAAAAATGGGCAGAGGATATGAAGAGACAATTCTCCAAAGAAGAAATTCAGATGGCCAACAGACACATGATGCTCCACATCACTAGTCATCAGGGAAATGCATATTAAAATCACAATGAGATATCACCTCACACCAGTAAGGATGGACACCATCCAAAAGACTAAGAACAACAAATGCTGGCAGGGATGCAGAGACAGAGGAACCCTCCTACACTTCTGGTGGAAATGTAAGCTAGTTCAACTATTGTGGAAAGCAATATGGAGGTTCCTCAAAAAACTGAAAATGGAAATACCATTTGACCCATGAATCCCACTCCTTGGAATTTACCCAAAGAATACAATTTCTCATATTCAAAAAGCATATGCACCCCTTTGTTTATCACAGCACCTTTTATAATAGCCAAGATATGGAAGCAACCTAAGTGTCCATCAGTAGAAGAATGGATAAAGAAGATGTGGTACATATACACAATGGAATACTATTCAGCCATAAGAAAGAAACAAATCCTACCATTTGCAACAACATGGATGGTGTTGGAGGGTATTATGCTAAGTGAAATAAGCCAGGCAGAGAAAGACAAATGCCAAATGATTTCCCTCATATGTGGAGTATAACAACGAAGCGAAACTGAAGGAACAAAATAGCAGCAGACTCAGAGTCTCCAAGAAGGGACTAGTGGTTACCAAAGGGAGGAGTGTGGGAAGGTGGGTAGGGAGGGTGGGAGAAGGGGATTGTGGGGTATTATGTTTAGTACACATGGTGTGGGGAATCACGGGAAAAACAGTGTAGCACAGAGAAGGTAAACAGTGAATCTGTGTCATCTTACTACACTGATGGACAGTGACTGAATTGGGTTACGAGTGGGGACTTGATAATATGGGTAAATGTAGTAACCACATTGTTTTTTCATGTGAAACCTTCATAAGAGTGTATATCAATAATACCTTAATAAAAAAATTATAGGATAAGAATTGATGATCTTTTTTGTAAAGGCCCTAAAATAAATGTTTAGGTTTTGTGAGACACATACAGTCTGTGACAACTATTCAACTCTGACTTTTTAATATATGGGCTTCCTAACTTACCCATGGAAAGCCTTAGTTTGCCAACCTCTGGTATAGGGTAATATATCCTAAAATATAAAATCACTGTCTATCTCTATAGCAAAGAAATGTGTAAAATATGTCAAATACTTATGATTACTTGGAAAGTCAATATAAAAGGATATTGTTGGCTAGAGCAAGATGGGAAAGACTCAACCTTCCCTATTTCTTGGCTCTAAATACAACTAAATACTATCACAAAGAAGTTCCAGGAAGTGGGAATCAAAAGGTGAACTGGCTAGAGAGCTCAAAACTTACAGAAAGACATGACAGTGAGCTCTCTGGGTTTCCTTTTTATTACCATGTATCCTCAGTAGGTGCTGGAGAGTTCTGTGACCCAGAAATGCCAACAGGGTTAGACAACTGCGAAAGTAAAAACAATAAGTTTTCCCTCTCTGGCCAAAGGACTGGAAAAAGGGAATCCCAGCAAAGACTTACTGGCAGCAATGGGTCTGATCCACTAGAAGCAATGGTGAAAGAGAATTGATCCAGTGGATGATGTCCCATTGCATTCCTTACACTTGCAGAAGGGGACACAATCTGCCCACAGTGGCAACAGTGCAACCTGAGTAGGACAACTCCCTCCACACCTAACACCAAGAGGCAGCAAGTGGACTCCTCTGCCCAAACTAGAGGCATCAGCATGCTTACTGTCTCCTGGCTCTCCACCCAGAAGAATATGACCTAAGGCTGGCATCTCCCAACCCTCCTCCCAATGGCAGAGAGCCACTCAGGCTCCCCAGCTCCTGGCCCCTCCACCTAGTGGTGGAAGGTGGCCCAGGTAGGCACTTTCCTTCCCTGGTGGCAAAAGCAGAAATGTAGTAGGAAGTCCTCTAGCAAGCATCCAGTGGTAGAAAAACAGGTCAGGAGAAATGCTCTCCCTTCTGTGGGTCTGGTATCTGCACTCCACACCTAACAACATTGGTTGGCACCAGCAGGGATGCAGCAGGAACTTAAGCAGACCCAGAAGAAGGAAACAGACCAAATAACATCATAAGAGGTCAAAAAACGAAGTTGTCATTTGGACTACAGTTAATAAAAGGAGGCTAGACCTTACATGCTAAATCTAAGCAAGGTAGCTTCTCGCTAAATTAGATTTAAATAGGATTGGGAGTCTCCTAACATCCGAAATATATGCAATATGATAGAAAATCACCCATCATAATGAGTCAGGACAATCACAACCTGAAGGAAAAAAAATTGATGGCAACACTAAGATGAATCAGAAGTTGCAACTGTCTGACAAAGATTTTAAAGCTGCCACCATAATATTGCTTCCATGAGTGGTTACAGGTTGCCTCAAAACAAATTTAAAAAAGGAAAATCTGAGGAAAGAAAGGGAAGTTATAAAAAAGAATCTAATGAAAGTGATAGAACTAAGAATACAACTGAAACAAAAACTCACTGGAAGGGCTGAATAATAAGAGTGGATGGAATCTGAGTTAGTGGACACATAAATGGAATTTACTCAATCTGAACAATTGAGATAAAACAGAAAAAAGTGAACAGAGCCACCGGAATCTGTGAGAAAGTAATGAAAACTTTAACATTTACAGATCCCAGAGGATCTCTGAATCCAGAAGGAAAAAAGAAAGAATGTTGGGCTGAAAAAGTATTGAAGAAATGACTGAAAACTCCCCAAATTTGGCAAAAGGAATACACCTACAGATATAAGAGCTGAGAGAATCTCAAGTAGGATAAACTCAAAGGAATCCATGCTAAGATACATCATAATTAAACATATGAAAACTAAAGGCAAAAAAAAATCCCTTCAAAGCAACCAGAGAGAAATGGCACATTACTTACGGGGGAACACCTGTTTGGATGGCAGAAATCACAGAAGCCAGAGGGAGGATGCACATTTTTCAAGTAGAGAAAGAAAACAACTAACTTTCACCCCGAAACCTATATGTAGCACAACTATCCTTCAGGGATGAAGTGGAAATAAAGACATTCGTGAAGGGAAATTAGAATAATTTATCAGTAACAGACCTTCCCTAAATAAATTATTAAAGAAAACTCGCCACACAGAAAAGAGTTTATAACAGAGGAAGGCTTGGAAACTCAGAAAAGAAATAAATAAATGGATAAAATATGGATATATAATAGACTATTCTTCCCTTCATAAGTTTTATGAGACATATACGATGGTTGAAGCAAAAATTCTGTTATAGCGCTCAATATATGTAGAGACAATTATATTTTAAACATGTGAGACTAAAAGGAGGTAAAATTCAGTAATTCAAAGTAGTAAACACAGATGCTAGTAGGCTGTGATAAAATATGTATGTGTATAGTAATACCTACAGAAACTACTAAACAAAGCAACACAAAGTGATATAGTCAGAAGCAGTATAAATAAAACAGAATGAATCTTGAAAAAAGTGTTCAGGAATCCTACAAGAGGGCAAGAAAGAGAAACAAAGGTAACAAAACAAATAATAAAAGGCAGACTTAAGCCCTAATAAGTACATTAAAGGTAAATTGTCTAAACCTTTACATTTAAAGGCAAATGATCTAACGCTAATTAAAAGGTAGAAATTCAAAGAGTGGATTTTAAAAAATGAACCAGTCTGTATACAGCAAATTCATTTAAGACACATCAACATAGGAATATTGAAAGTAAAAGGATATGCCATGGTAACATTAATTTAAAAAATCAGGGGTGGCTATGTTAATATTGATAAAGGGACTTCAGAGCAAAGAGAAATTACTGGGCAAAAGCAAGACATTACATAATGATAAAAGAGTCAGTTACCACATAGTAAAAGTGATCTCAAATGTGTACCTACCAAACAACAAAGCTCCAAAAATACATTTTGAAAACCTGACATAGCTATAAGAAGAAATAAAAAAAAAATCCAAAATCATAGTTGGGGACTTCAGCACTTCACTCCCAGAAATTGCTAGAGCTGCTAGATGGAAAATTAGCAAAGATATAGAGTAACTCAACAAAACCATCAACCAACAAGATCTAATTGACATTTGTCACTCCATTCAATATCAACAGAATGCACATGTTATCAAGTACCTGTGGACCATTCACCAAGATAGTCTTCTCATGCTGTCATAACTAAATACTATTGACTAGGTGGCTTCAAAAACAGAAATTTATTTTCTCATTGTTCTGAAAGCTAGAAATCCAAGATCAAGGTTCTGTCTAATTCAGAATTTCTGAGAGTTCTCTTCCTGGGTTCCAGAGAGACACCTTCCTATGTCTTCTCATGACCTTTCCTCTGTGCCTTCATGGAGAAGGAAAGGGAGTGTGTGAGCTCTTTGGTATCTGTTTGTATAAGGACACTAATTCTAGTAGATCAGGGTCCCATCTTTATAATCTCATTTAACCTTAATTAATTCCTTAATTAGAAGAGTGGGTTAGAAGTTCCATTTCCCAATACAACCACATCAGGAGTTAGCCCTTCAAAATATGAAGTTTGAGGGGACACAGTCATTCTATAACAGACCATATACTGGATCATAAAATCTCAACAAATTGAAATCATACAGATATGTTCTTTGAACATAATGTGATCAAACTAGAAATCAGTAACAGAAAACCAATAAGAAAATCTTTAAACATTAAGCATTAAACAACACACTTCTACAATCCATGGGTCAAAGAAGTCCCAAAGGAAATTAAAAATGCATAGAACTGAATGAAGTAGAAACAACATATCAAAATGTGTGGGATGCAGGTAAAGTAATGTGAAGAGGGAAATTTATAGAGCTAGACGCTATAAAGTAGAGAGGGAAGGTCTCAAATCAATAATCCGTTTCAAGAAACTAAGGAAAAAGAGCCAAATAAATCCAAAGGGAGCATCAGGAAATAACAAAGATAAGAGCAGAAATCAATAAAATTGAAAATAGGAAAATAATAATATCAATAAATCCAAAGCTCATTCTTCCAAAAAATCAATACAATTGACAAACCTCTTGTAAGAATGACAAAGATAGAAAGAGAGAAAACATGAATCACCAATATCAGGACTGAAAGAAATCAAATTAAAGATACTAAGGGAATACTATAACTTTATGCCCATAATTCAAAAACTTAGGAGAAATGGACCAGTTCCTTGAAAAGTGCAAACTACCAAAACTGAAACCAGATGAAATAGTTAATCTAAGTGGTCTGATAATAATTAAAGATATTAAAGAAAACTAAAGAGCTCCTGAAAAAGAAATTCCCAGGCCCACGTGGTTTCACTACATAATTTTACCATTCACATAAAGAATTAACAGCTACTGTATATAACATTTTTCAGAAAACAGAAAAGGAGGGAACATTTTAAAACTTATTTTTTGAGGCCAGTATTACCTTGATATTAAAATCAGACAAATAAGTACAAAGAAATGCACAGACCAGTATTTTTCACGAACATAAGCACAAAGACCTTCAACAAAATATTAGGAAATAGAATCCAAAAATTTATAAAAACAATTATGCACCATGACCAAGTGAGATTTAGTTCATGTATGCAACACTGGCCCAACATCCAAAAATCAATAAATGTAATCAGCAGGCTAAAGGAGAAAAATCATATGATCATATCATTTGATGCGGAGAAAGAATTTGACAGATTCAATACTTATTCATGATAGAAAATTTTTTATCATGTTAGGAACAGAGAAAAACGTCCTCAGCTTGAAGAGTATCTACAAAAACTGTATAGCTAACATCATTGTATAGTTTCCTAGGGCTGCTGAAAGTACCACAGACTGCACGGCTTAAGACAATGGAAATTTATTCTCTCACAGTTTTGGAAGTTAGAAGTCTGAAATGAAGTGTCAGCATACAAATGTTCATAGCAGCTTTATTCCTATTAGCCCCAATCTAGAAACACCTCCGATTCAATAGGTGGATGGTTAAATGAACTGTGGTACATACATACCATGGAATAGTACTAAGCAATAAAAATGAACAAACTACTGATACATGCAACAACCTCAGTGAATATTCAAGAAATTATGCTGGATGAAAAAGGCCAATCCCCAAAGGTTATATACTATATGATTCCACTTATATAATATGCTTAAAATGACAAAATTATAAAAATGGAGAATGGGCTAGTGGTTGCCAGGGGTTAAGGATGCACAGAGAAGTGGGCATGTTTGTAAAAGGACAATATGTATGATCTTTGTGGTGGTAGAACTGTACAAGTAAAACTGGTAAAGGCTGAACAGGATCAGTGAATTGTATCAATGCCAATATCTTTAAATAATGTTACCATTAAGGGAAACTGGGTAAAGTGTACATGGGATATTTATATGCAATAAATAAATGTAAAATCAGTAAATGTAATCAAGTCCTTATATGCAATCAATTTAATGAAATCAATGTAATCACCCTCTCACATGCATTCGATTAAATGTAGTCATCCTAAAGTGAAAGTGATCACCTTAAACATAATCAGTTTCTTACAACTGCATGTGAATCTACAATGATCCCAAAATTCAATTTGAAAAAATATGGTGCTAGCATGTAAAGAGTTAAAAAAAGCTGGTTAAGTCTATGAGAAATTATTTAAAAATTCATAAGAAAATGCCACCTAATAATGCTGCATTTTTGGTAGCCAAAATGGGAAGCAGAATTATGAGAAGTATTTTTATGGAAAATGGTTTTAATGGTCAACTGTGCATTAAAGGAAAACAATAGAAATGTGATTATAAATTGGAATGGTATGCATTATCTTCTTTGGAAGTAGTGTTGAATTTACTTCTTAAAATTGTAACAAGTAATTTTACTGATATTTTGCTCCTCTATTTATCTGATGAAGTACTACTTGAATAAATATCAGGAAAATGTAGTTTCCCACATCCATGAAGGATTTCAGAATCTGCCTTGGCACTCTGCTCTGGCAAGATCACTTTTGTTTGGGGGCCATGATTCCTTCCCAATTCAAAACTCTTCTGTATGGGGAGGATGTCTTTTCTCTTCAGGGAAATTTTCCCAGAAAAAAAAATTTCTTGCAAGGACCAAAAAGCTGGTAGGGCTTTTCACCTTGGTAAATATTAATTTTTCAGAATATTTTGTCTTCTGGTTATCAGAGTGTCAGGTCTATTAGATGAATATATTCCAATAGAGACACTACTGGGTTTAGGGCAAGGATAGAATCTGGGAAAAGAGGGATATGTCTGATCTCCAAAGCATCTGACACATAGATGCTGTTTTTTTCTCTGTTCAACGTGTATGTTTATTTCAGCACGCATTCAACCTTGTGTTATTTATTATGTCAAGTGGCTAATTATGGAAATTATGGAAGTAAATCCCCAAAAAGGTTTTGGGTGCTTTTTTTTCTTTTTTTTTTTTTTGGTGGATGTAGGTCATCTTTAAAATCTGGTCCTGTTTTGGCAACACATTATGACTGGAAGCTGCTGTTTCACCATTTCTCCCTTGCAATTCTTCAAAAGTTGAGCAAATGGAACCTGATACATATATCATTTACCATCACGTCCAGAGTTCTGCCACCTGTTCATGATCTCATGTCTCTGACTTCATTACTTCAAATTTCATTTAGATTCAGGATTCTCCTTCATGGGTTCCTCAGTACAGAAAATAAAAAGCCCTTCTCTGGGTCTCTCTTTTACCACTCATGCCTGAGTATACCTTTTGTGTGATCACAAAGTGGCCCCACTGAGTCTCCGGCTCACTTTCTGCTTTTGATTTCTTCAAAAACCTTTTAATATTAATTAGGAATGTCTTATGGGCTGATTCTTGAAATTATTATTACTATTTTATTTATTTTTAATTGAAGTATAATTGGCATACATATCCTATTAGTTTCAGGTGTACATCACAGTGATTCAGTATTTTTGCACATTCCTAAATGATCCCCATGATAGGTCTAGTTACCATATTGGTATTATTTTTTACTTCACCAGCCATACATTTAGAGATTTTCCTGTTTTCTTCATGTAGGTAAGCTTTTTTCATTTTTTGAAAAATACACTCCCACTTACCTTTTACTACCTTCCCACGTCTCTTTTGCTTTGTCATATAGCCATGGAGATCTTAGATTATTCTGACTGCTAAATTGTTTTTTATCCACTACACACACTTTTGCTCTTTTTATCTGATTGAGATAAAACTGACATACAACAAGTAAGTTTAAGGTGTACAACATATTAAGTTGATACATTTATACTGCAATACGTTTACCACTGTAGCATTAGCTAACACCACAATTATGTCACATAATTATCATTTCTTCTAGTGATGGGAACAATTAAGATCTAATCTCTTAGCAACTTTTATGTTTATAATACAGTTTGTTGCCTATAATCACTGTATTGTATATTAGATCTCCAGGACTTATTTATTTACTAGTTGCAAGTATATATCCTTAAACACCAGCTCTCGCATTCCCCCAGTTTCTGTTAACCAATATTCCATTCACTGCTTTTTCAAGTTTGCTTTTTTTCAGACTCCACATATAAGAGATATCATACAGTATTTGTACTTCTCAGTCTGACTTATCACATTTAGCATAATGTCTTCAGGGGCCATCCATGTTGTTGCAAATGGCAGGATTTCCTTTTATTTCTAATGGCTGAATAATATTCCACTGTGTATGTGTGTGTGTGTGTTTATATACATATATATATATATATATATATATGTCTTTACCCATGCTTCCACTGAGAGACACCTAGGTTGTTTTCATATCTTGGTTATTGTGAATAATGCTGTAATAAACATGGGAGTATAGCTATCTCTTTGATAACCTATTTTCATTTTCTCAAGATATATACCCAAAAATGGGATTGCTGGATTGTATGGTAGTTCAATTTTTAATTTTTTGAGGAATGGCCATACTGTTCTCCATAGTGGCTGAACCAGTTTATAATCCCACCAACAATGCACAAGGGTTTTCTTTTTTCCACATCCTTGCCAACACTTATGTCTTATCTTGATGACCGGTAGCTAGAGGTGTGAGGTGATATCTCACTGTGATTTTGATTTGCATTTCCCTGATGATTAGTGATGTTGAGCACCTTTTGATGTACCTATTGGCCATTTGTGTGTCTTTTTTGGAAAAATGTCTATTCAGGTCCTCTGCCCATTTTTATATTTGATTTGTTTATTGTTTTCGAGTTCTGTGAGTTCCTCATAAATTTTGGATAGTAACCCTTTATCTGATGCATGTTTTGCATTTACTCCCATTTTGTAGGTTGCCTTTTCATTTTGCTAATGGTTTCTTTTTTTAAATGTAATTTATTTTATTATCATTAATCTACAATTACATGTGCAATATTATGGTTATTAAACTACCCCTTCATCAGGTCCCCCCCACCAACCCCATTACAGTCACTGTCCATCAGCGTAGTGAGATGTTATAGAATCATTACTTGTCTTCTCTGAGTTGTACTGCCTTCCCCGTGCCCCCCAAAATTACATCTGCTAATCGTAATGCCCCTTTTTCCCTCTTATCCCTCCCTTCCCGCCCATTTTCCCCAGTCCCTTTCCCTTTGGTAACTATTAGTCCTTTCTTGGGTTCTGTGAGTCTGCTGCTGTTTTGTTCCTTCAGTCTTTTGCTGTGCAAAATTTTTTTAGTCTGATGGAGTCCCTTTTGCTGATTTTATTCTTTTGTTGTTTGTTTGGGCTTTTGGTGTCATATCCAAAAAACCATTGCCAAGACCAATGTGGAGGAACTTCTTCCTTATAAAAATAGGAATTTTAAGGTGTCAGATCTTATGTTTAAATCTTTGATTCATTTGGGGTTAATTTTTGTAAGTGGTGTAAGATAGGGGGGCAGTATCATTTTTCTTTCGGCAGTTATCCAGTTTTCCCTACACTGTTTGTTGAAGAAACTACCCTTTCCCCACTAGATGTTCTTGGTTCCCTCATCAAATATTAGTTGACTGTATATGCAGGGGTTTAATTCTGGGCTCTCTCTTCTGTTCCATTGGTCTATGTGTCTATTTTTTTGCCAGTACCAAACTGTTTAATTACTATAGCTTTGTAAGATAGTTTGAAATCAGAAAGTGTGATGCCTCCAGCTTTGTTTTTTCTCAAGATTTCTTTGGCTTTTCAGTCTTTTGTGGTTCCATATATATTTTAGGATTGTTTTTTTCTATATCCATGAAAAATGCCATTGGAATTTGGATAGGAATTGTGTTAAATCTATAGATGGCTTTGGGCATATAGATATTTTAGCAATATTAGTTCTTCCAATTCATGAATGTGGCTGTCCTTCCATTTGTTTTTGTCTTCAAGTTCTTTCAGCAAAGTCTTGTACTTCTCATTAATTTTTGCTCTTTTTAGGTGATATAAAAAATGTATTCTTATGGGCTTTTAATTTCTAAAGGCATGTTTTAAAAAATAGCAAAACATACATTTTATTATCCCTCCCTTTCCTAAAATTGAATAACCAAGTGAGATAATTCTGGATTTCTTGCTTAAGCTACTATGAAAAACTTAATTGTTATTGTTCAGTAGTTCCTTTGGATATTTCTGTCAAAAATTGGATATTTCTGTCTCTCAAAATCAATTCCTTTTATTTATATTCACTCAAATCTCATAATAAGGAAGTGGTTATTTGTTTTATGCAAACCTCAGTTCTATATTCCATCTCAATGAAATGTTTGATGAATTTATTTGTGGATAACTAAAACCTCCAAAATTATTACATTGCCTAATTTCTGTTTTTTTTGAGGGGTGGTGTATTCTGTTCCCTATTTCCTGTCAAGTCTTCTGTAAAGAGATATAAGCTACTAACATTGTTAACAATTTTACATTTTAAAAATGATATCTTTGCACTCACCAAGTTTATATTGTCCTTTCCTTGTTCAAATAGTCTATGCTTACACTGTGTATGTTGGCCTTCATACACACAGCAAGCATAATTACTCATCAACCCAGGCTGGGTTTTCTTGTATCTATGTGTAACTTGACATTGTAAATGCTTGGTTTTCCTCTTTCTACCAAATTGTTGAAAGGCTAGCTATGTATCCTTACATACTGGCCTATATACCAATTCATCTATTTTCCTTTTAAAGCTTCCAGAAAAAGTGTACAAATATATGTATGTATACTGTGTTCTTACTTAACTTTAAACACTTGTTGGCATCCCTTGCCCTCAGTTTTCTTTGTACCACTGTCATAGTCCTGACCCATTTTTCACACTTACATTTAGTTTCTTTTAATCTAGTGGGATCTATATTGGTCTGAAAATTATGCTTTTCTCCTAGCTTCCCTCACAGTCTTTCCTCTTTAGTATAAGATTCCTGTTGATATTTTGCTCAAAAAGAGTCTAGTTCTCATATGTAGCCTACAACCATTAAGAGTTCTTTTGAATTCTGGAGAATTTGTAGTGTACATTCTTTCTTCTCTACATGAAACTGACGCTTTTTAGAAAACATCAACATAGAAATTTTGGCCTCAAGTTTCTTGTCTAGGGCTCTAAATTTAGCCTCTAAGACTGTATTTTCTGAAGTTTTCACATTTAAATATGCAATGAACAGGCTTTTCCTCCTGCTGTTACTTAAGGTTGGCCTGGCACGTTAGCCATGTCAGTAACATGGCTTTGTGCTATTATTATCGTAGACATGGATGTCTATGCACTTTACAATCTAATCTACCAAAACCATTTGTTACTAACCTATTGTGGAGACATACTCCCTCTCTATAGCACTGAGGCATCGTATTCATACTTGGACCTCATTTAAGGGTCTTTTCCTATTTAAGCCTACTGTCTTTATGGTTCTTTTTCTCCTGAGCACCAAAAACTGCCCTCATGGAAATGGGAACATTCTACAGTAATCTAGAAGCCCTTTGATGCTCTTTGTATTTGCTACTTCTCCTGTATTTACTGACAGAAAATGAGCATATTCTATGAAGGCCAAGAGTTCTTTCAATCAAATGTGTACCTAGCACATGTTTCAGGGGTGCTATAGGTCCCATGCTAATCCTGGCATTTTAAATTGAAGTTAGCAGGCCATACTAAATGGTGTGGTGTCCAGAGTCTAAAGCTACGACTTTGAGTCTTAGCTTCAACTATTCATCCATGAAGATGTCATTTAAACCCTCTGAGCTTCAGTTTCTTTGTCTGTAAAATAGTCCACATCACAGAGTTGTTGCAAGGATCAAATTAAGTAGTGCATTCAAAGTGTTATATAAATTTTTACTATATAACTACATAAAAATATGTTAATTTAATGTATTAGTACTATAATATAACAGAGTATATAATATATATGTGTATATAACACTATATCTTTTTTTACAACTTAGATTTCATAGAGTCATAATATATTAGATCTGGAGACAGCCCTAAATATCATCTAATCCAAACACATATTTTTACAGATGACTAATTAGAGTCTCCAAAAAGGTGAGGAAAGTTGCTCAAATTCACTACAGTTAGTGTGGCAGACCTGGAGCTAGAACACATGTCCTAATCTAGTCCTCTTGTCTTTTTTTGTTTCCTTCAGTCACCAAGTCCTGTAGATTCTGCCTTGCAAATGTGTTTGAATAATAACTAATATTTATTGAATATTGTTATGTGCTACACACACTTCTAAGTATTTTACAAGTATTCCCATATTTAACCACAATGATAACCTCAAGATATAGGTGTTATTTTTTCCCCCATTTTGAAGATGAGAAAATTGAGGGTCAGAAAAGAGTAATTTACCAAAAGATGTGCAAATATTCCTAAGACTACAGTTTCAAAAGTTAATGAAATGATATAAATAGTTGGATAGAAATGATACAATTGTTATCCAAAGTAGCATAATATAGAGTATAAGTGGCAGTAGCAGATTTCAGATTCTAACTCGGGCAGTCTACCTCCAGAACTCATGTTTTTAACCAATATATTTTATTTCCTGTCCTGTGTCATTTTCTCTACATTTCCATCATCACCACCATAGGCCAGGCCCTCAATTCCTCCTAAGGAATTCCCCTGCTTTCTTGTTCTTTTCCATGAATCCATTCTTTTCACTTCTGAGTGAGCAATATTCCTAGGCTACCACTTCATTCAAATAATTATCTTTTCAGAAGCAAGTCATCATTCCTAATCACCTGTCAAGTCGAGTCCTAAATCCAGTCCCTGTTACTTAAATTCCTCTAGATTATGGGCTGTCTTCATTGTCCAAAATGATTGCTCTTCACCAACATAAATCCTTTGCTCTAGTCTGGTGAATGGTTGGATAATATCTGATCTCATTCAAATAAAGGGAATTTACTAGCTAATATAACTGAAAAATCCAGAAATAATTGTTTTCAGACAAGGATTGATCTTGCAGCTTAGTGATGTTGTGAAGGACCCAGGTTTACTCTAAATCTCTTCGGCTCTGCTTTCAATGGCGTCCATACCAACCCTCAAGGTCCACATGGTAGATCTTTGGCAACCCCAGGGTCCCCAACCACACATATGTTATTTAGTTTTAAATAGTTAGTTAGAACATTTGAATCTTATTATACTATCCAGTTGAAGAGAAAATCTGTGTCCCAGCATTCCCAGAAAATACACCGAAGTTTACGCTGATTGGATCCTTTCAGTATCTACTTTAAATTAATAGTGATCCAAGAGGAGTAAGGTGCAGTAATTCACTTATGGAAGTGGCAACATTCTACAATAATCTAGAAGCTCGGATTTTATGCCCATACTTAAGGGAGTCGCTAGTGCTAGGAGTATGGAATATCCTGATTGACTTAAGAAAATTGTGCACACCTGCAGCTAAAGTCAACTCTGCCTAAAGCATTTGACTAAGACTCTCAGATGGAATGGTTTTCCAAATAAGAATTCAGCACTATTGCCAGGAGAAGAGTGATACTGTTGGTTTGTTTGTTTGTTTTTGGAGGTAAATATGTGCTACGGATTTCCTCAACAATTCAAATCTTATTTTTTCTTTGATGTCCAACTTAATTTTGCCCACCCCGACTCATACCAATCTCTAAAGCCATATAGCATGTACATATTGTGCACTCCATACTTGGGTTTATAATGTTTTGAAGTTGACATATTTAAAACTGGTAACCTCAACAAATTATGTTAGTTTAGGGCACAAACTCTGTCTTCTAACTAGAGCCCCCACAAGCATCTAGAACATTTCTGGGCATTCAAGCCAGTGTATACAAGTCCTTGTTCACTTACTGACTTGTTGAATTAGGTACAGCCACTTTGTTCCTTTTGGTCATCCTCAAGATTGATGCTGATTACTCTGGTTCTCTCAGTCAGTTGGCTTTCCACGTCAAACCAAACTAAATGAATTGGTGAGGCCTCATTCATCGTGCATGTACAGATGGATATAGCCTTGCTGATGAGTAGTACTTATCTGTATGTACCCAAATCATGCTCCATAGTTTTTTGTATGTTTTTAAAGACATATCTTTTTGTTTAGCTATAGCTACTAGTAAAACCATTTCTATGGAAAACGTTCTCTAATAATTGTTTACATCTGAGTTACTGGTAAGTGCTTTCCATTTTGCAGTATTTACTCGCATTAACTATTGTACCCTATTGGGTGTGCATCCCTCTTGACCTTTTTCTATTTCATTTTATTATATTTTTCATGTCCCATAATCAAACTTCTGGAAAACAGCATTAGCCATATTGAGTGCAGTTCATATTGTACAAATTCACTAATATCCCAATTTCCCCTAAGTGAAACACTCAACTTTTTCTCCAGATCCATAGGACTTCTATTTTCCTATTTGAAAAATTAAGTGTATGCCACAATGTTGTCTTGTCCTGTCTTTTTAAGGTGAAAGTTTCAAAAGTTAATTGAAAGATGATGTGGATAATTGGACACCAGTGATATGATTGGTATCCAAAGTAGGATAATAGAAAATATAAGATTTGGAGTCAGAAGACCTCAGGTGGAGTCCTTACTGTGCCCTTTAACTACATGATCTTAGTGAATTCACTTATCATTTTGTAAACTTAGGTTTCCTCCAAAGCAAAGTGGAGAAAATGGTATGTACCCAATAGGATGTGGAAAGATAATGTGTGTGTAAGACACAGGGATGGAATATTCAGCAATAGAGAATATTGTCAAAATATTGTAGCAGTTTTTTATGGTGACAGATGGTAATTACTCTTATCATGGTGACAACTTTGTAATAATGTATAAATACTGAATCATTGTTGTACACCTGAAATGATATAATATTGTATGACAATTATTCTTCAATAAAAAATAAGGTCAGTGCATTCACATGGTATGAGAGACATAATTATATTAAAAAATTTATACCTAGAGGCCTCTCCTGACCTTTCTCCCTTACTTCCCCCACCCTGTTCTCTATAACCATTTTTATAAGCTTTCAGTTCATCCTTCCAATGTTCTTTTTACAATGTATCTATTTCCCCATTTCTTATATAAACGATGGTATATACTATATAGTATACAATATATACTATCTGTATCATGCTTTTTTTGGTAAAGAATATATCCCAAAGGTCTCTCCGTATCAGTACATAGAGATAGTCCTCATTCTCTTTTATTGTTGCATATTACTCTATTGTATGGATGTATCATAATGATTTCAGGCAACTCCATATTGTTAATACTTGAATTATTTCTAATTTTTGCTATACACATAATACCAAAATGGAAACCAAAAGCAAAAAATTTAAAAAAGAAAGAAAGAAAGATAAAGTGTTGGGATAGGCCACTGAAACTTTCAAGGACTCTCAGAAATCTTAGTGACTATAATTATAGCAAAAGAAGTTTTGGGAAGTGACCTTTTTAAAAGGTATGATTGATTATGTCATCCCCTACAATGGCTTTTTCTTGAGTGAAGGGTGTTATTTTGCCTACAAGGATCTGACTGCAGTCTCTCCAATCTTCATTTTCCTCCTCACTTCCTTCCTATACTAGCTATATTCTTCCTCACTCACTACTAGGTCTTGAAGCATTTCAAGACCTTTTCTTGCTTCTGGAAATTTTCAGAAGTTAGTCACTCTTCCTGAAATAATGTTTGCCTCCATCATTCACCTATTATTACTCCTGCTCACTCTTCCAGTCTCAGCTGAAGCTTCACTTTTTCATGAAAGCAGAGATTAAGTCTGTTTTGTTCACTGCTGTATTAAATATTCAACAAATATTATTGACTGCCTGACTAAATGAACGAGTGACACATTTTTGCTCCTCTATTAAACTTTAATTTGCAGTGAATTTATATAAGTATCATTTTCAAGTCAATGCAATGTCTAATTTAGAAACTGAAAGGGTTATAAATATTTATCTGTTAAATAATTTTAAGATTTTAGAGATATCTAACTTGAAGCAAAACACAGAAATCTTTAACTTAAATGGAGGTAAGCTCAAGTAATGGTAAAGATCTAAAAATTTCCTGTCCTCAAAATATTCAAGTAAAGGAAACAAAACATAAGGACTTAACTTTGAGAGATTTATATAGGTCAATAAAGAATATGTAAGCACTAAGTTGAGAACCTACTTCCAAAGGCTAGTACTAAATAATCTTTGTTATTTGGGAAGTGCAAGTTAACTAAGCATTATATTTGGTTGTTATTTCTCCCAAACTTCTAAAGACTTCTTCTTTATAATTCTGTACTTTCATCTATCAGATATTTCTTAGCACTTTTGATTTTTAAAAATATTTTTGCACAAGTATTGCACATTCATGAAAGAAACAAATATGATGGACAAATGTAGATAGGAAAAATAAAATAAAATCACCCATAAAACCACCACCTGACATAAAGTACTGTTTTCATTCTGGTGCTTAATCAACTGGACATTTTTGGGAATATATATGCATATTTAAAAAATGGCATCCTGTTATATATATTCATGATCTGCTTTAAATGTGTGGCAGCATACACGTAGCATAAAATTTACTGTATTAACTATTTTTAAGTGTACAATTCAATGGCATTAGGTACATTCATAATGTTGTGCAACCATGGCCATTGTCTGTCCTCTGTACTTTTTCATAATCCCCAACAGAAATTGTGTACCTGTTGAACAATAACTTCCCATTTCCCACTCTTCCTAGCTCTGGGTAACCTCTCTTTTACTTTTTGTCTCTAGGAACTTGCCTATTCTAGGTACCACAGATAAATGAAATTGTACAGTATGTTTCCTTTTGTGTCTGGCTCATTTTACTTATCATAATGTTTTGAAGGTTCATCGATATTGTAGCATATATGTAATCTACACTTTTTGTTAAAATATATTGTGACTCTATATCAGTAACATAAAAATAAGAATTTTAATGGTTTCATTGCACTCCATTATAATATGGATTTACATAATTTAACCAACTGACAGAGTTATTTCCAATATTTTACTATTATAAACAACACTGCCATGGATATTCTTAAACAAACATCTTTTCACCCTTGTCTGATTATTTTCTAGAAGTAGAATTCTTGGATCAAAAATATTAAAAAATTTTTGTCCTTAACAACAAAAAGCCCTTCAAATATTTGTACTATTGGATAGAGCGACGTTTGGTAGAGGAATGCTATTTTGTACATTCACTTGATCATTTCTGCTCATCTGATGACTGAGAAAGGTGTATTATTTTGTTTACATTAATTTCATTTCTAGGGATGTTTAGTGCTTTTTATTGTATTGTTGGCTATGGTACTATTTACTTGACTGCCTCTTTATGTCTCTTGCCCATTTTCCCCAGTATTGTTGCCTTTTTATATCGATTTGTAACAATATTCTGTATATCAGTATAGTACATATTTCATTACACAAGTTGCATACTATCATTCCATAAAAATCAATATAGATGAGCAAAAGGTGAAGAAAAGCAAGTGAAATTCCACCATCCAGATTCAGCTACTGCTGACATTTTGATATGCTATCATCCCAGAATTTTTCCATACAAATGTGATAATAATATGTATAACTTCTTTTCACTTTACTTACTGTGAACCTCTTCTGTCTATAAACATATGTGTCTATAACTGTTTTAATGGCTTCATAATAGTCCAATGCATGAATTAAAATACTTAATTTCTTATTGTAATTTAAGTTGTTTCTAATTTTTGGAATGAAAAATATTGGTTTATTGGACATCCTTATACACAAATCTTTTAACATGTGTTCAGTTATTTCCTTAGATAATCAAATTCCTAGAGAAGGATTGCAAAGTAAAATGGTTTGAACTTTTGAGGACTCTTGATACATGTTTCCAAGTCGACCTCCAGAAGCATTATAACAGTTTATCTGCCTGCCATCCAGCATTTAAGATGGTGTCCATTTTTCCTCCATCTGCTCAACATTGAGTATTTTCATTTTCTCTAAACTTTCCCAGCCTGATGGATAGAAAATGGCATAAGCTTTCTTTTCCTGTTTATTAGTTATTTATACATATTTCTCATTTTGTAAATTGCCTGATCTTGTTCTTTGTCCATTATGTTCACCTACTGGTGGGTGCGTCTTTTCCTTATTAATTCATAAGAACACATTCTATATTAAGAATATTATTCTTTTGGCTGTCATGTATATTTCAAATATTGTTTTTTATTTTGCTGTCATTTTTATTTCATCAAGATTTTCCAGTTTATGCATATAACATTATAACTTTTTATAAGAATCTCTGTTCTGCTGTAGTAATTGTTTAATTTTTTAATTCTAAATTTTGGTTATTTGGTCTTCTTTATTATTTGTTTTTAAATATTACTTTTCTCAACATTTTATTTTGAAAAATTTTAAATCTACAGAAAAGTTCCAAGAGTAGCAAAATGATCACTTGGCTATGTTCTTTAAATTTTCATTAGGTTTGTTTTCTCTGTCTCTTTCTCTGTTAGATGCACAGATATAGCTGTTGTTTGCCTTTTAAATTTGTTTGTAGTTGATTTTGCCCCACAGAAATTATGCAAATGTTTATCGTCTAATCCATTACTCTTTCCCTTTATAAACTCTACCTTTCAGTTGATACTAGAAAGTCTCTCCTCACCATAAGATGATGTATATATTTACCAGTATATTATACTTTGTTCTTTTTATACTTTTATATTTTGTTCACATTTTAAATCCAAATAGAATTTATTTTGGCTTAGGGCATTAGATAGAGATTTTTTCCAAATGGTGAGACTTTTCTTAGTATATAAGTAGTTCCTGAAAGTCAGTAAACAAGCAGACCAACAATATGCTAGGAAAAATAGGCAAAATATATGACTAGACAATTTGCATAAAAGGAAATAAAAATGATAACTTTAAACATGTGAAAGCATATCAAACTTACTTATGAAAAATGCAAATTAAACAGCTGTGAGATAAAAATTTTCCCCTATCATATTGGTATAAATCAGAAAGCCTGCAATATTTTGTATTGGGAACGGTGAAGGGAATCAGTCTCATGCATTGGTGGTGTGAATTTAAACTTGTACACCTTTAGTGAAATAAGTTAAAGGCAAATACTGTATGATCACACTTTTATGTGGAATCTATAAAAACCAAACTCATTGAAACAGATCAGTGGTTACCAGAGGTGGTAAGTGAAGGATGGGAGAAATGGGTGAACGTGATCAAAAGGTACAAACATCCAATTATATCATAAATAAGTCCTGGAGATGTGATGTACAGCCTGGTGACTATTGTTAGCAATGCTGTATTATGTATTTGAAAGTTCCCAAGATAGTAGATCTTAAAAATTCTCATCACAAGAAAAAAAATTATAACTATGTGAGGTGGTGGATGTTAACTGAACTTACTGTGGTAATCATTTGAAGATATATTATGTGTGTGTGTGTGTGTGTGTGTGTGTGTATATAATCATGTTGTACACCTTAAACTTACACAATGTTATATGTCAACAATATCTAAATAAAACTAGAAAAAATATATTGGCATACCCTCTATAAGAGAACATTTTGAAAATAGTATATCAGAAATAAAAAGGAACAAACTTTGACTTAGAAGTTCCACTCCTAAATATTTATCCTAAATACAGTCACACTTGAGTGAAATGATTATTGCAGCCTTGTTTGTACTTGCAAAATATTGGAAACAACCATCACAGAAGGCTAGTCAAATTACGGTCCCCCCAAATAATGGAATACTATGCAGTTATTTAAAAGAATGTGGCAGCTTAACATGTAGTTACATGGAAAGATATTCAAGATATTTTTAAGTGAAACAAGCAAGGTGCAGAATAGTGTGGTATGCTACTATTTGCGTGGGACAAAGGAATCTATAAATACAAACTACATAAAAGTACAGAGGTTATCTCTGGCAGGATACACAAGAAACTGGTAACACTCCAAGAAGGTTGTAGTACCTGGGAGAAAGGAGGACTTAGGTAGTTATCTCCAAATGATTCACTGAAAAATTTACCTTTCACTACTGGTAGTGGTTCATGGAAAATGCTGCTTTTGTCATATAATTAAATGTTTATATGTACTTGGCTCTGTCTGGACTTTTCTATTGAATGGATCTACCACTCCAATTCCTCATCAGCACTACACTATTTTGGTTATTCATTATTCAATTTTTAACATTAAAAAAAATCTTGCTGTGGAAAATTCCCCTCCTTACTCTTTTATTTCTCCAACATTTCTTCACTATTCTATTATGCTTATTTTTTTCCATAAGATTGAACAGTCTCTTTGTGGAGGACCTCGTTCCCCAAATACTCCTAGGATTTGATTGAAATGCTTTAAAATGTATTCATTATTTTTCCTTTATGCATTAATTCTACAAATATTTATTGAGCACCCACTATGTGCCAGTCACTATTATACATTCTGCGTATAAGTGAACAAGTCAAATGAGGTCATTGCTCTTAAGGAGTTTGCATTTCAGTCAGTGGTGGTGGTGGGGAGGTAGGTGATAAGTAAATAGATACACAAATAGGATAAGTTCAGATAGTAATGAATGTCATGAAGACATTTAAACAGGGCAATATTATATGAGTATCTATTTAAGCAAATGGAGAAGGGCATTTTAGATCAGGTGGCCTGGGGAATTTACTCTAGAACTGAGACTTGAATAATGAGAAGAAGCCTTGTGAAGATCTGCAGGGTAAGTGTTCCAAGCTAAAGTTAGAAATCAAGAGTTTTGTTTTGTACCTTTGAAGTTTGATATGCCCGATTCATCAGTGTGACAATGTCAAGACAATATATGACTCTGGTAGTTAGGAGAAAGGTCAGGTCTGGAGTCATCAACATATAGATGGTATTTGAAATCACAGGAGAGGGTGAGTTCACTTATGGAGAAGACAAATAGAGAAGAGAAGATGGTTAAAGACTAAATCCTTCGGAGGTTCCCGGGAGAAGGAGAATCCAAGAGAGGAGACTGAAAAGGAGGAGACAATAAAATGGAAACAAAAACAGAATGTTGTGGCATAAATGCTACATAAATATAGAAATGAATATGTTTCAAGAGGGACAGAGTGGTCACATCTTTCCGCTATTAAGCCTTCCCCTTGAGAAACACTATGTGTCTTTCCATTCAAGTCTTCTATGTCTTTTCTGGTTCTCAGTGAAGTTTTGTGGTTTTCTGAACAGAGGTATT
Source organism: Smutsia gigantea (assembly GCA_032199065.1). Taxonomy (NCBI): domain Eukaryota; kingdom Metazoa; phylum Chordata; class Mammalia; order Pholidota; family Manidae; genus Smutsia; species Smutsia gigantea. Next base: position 52,418 of record JAVSCE010007829.1, read on the forward strand.
TAACACACTCACAAAATATTTAGTTTTTTTCTGAGTAGAAAAATTACTCACTTTAGATTTGGTCTTTATTTCTTTGGCTAAAAAGTCCACCTGCAACTTGATATTCACATTTGTATTGCTGATCACTTGAATATCTATCTGATACTTTTCGATATTGTGTGTGTGTTTTTAAACTGATTTTAGCTCCTTATGTTTCTCAAACTTCATTATGAATGATTTGCTCTTTCTCTTGGAGTTCAGAAGATTTCTACCAATGTGAATTCTTTTAAGTGGAAAATATTTTTGGTATTCATGAAAGTAGTTCATGTTCATTGTAAAAATACAAGCAGTACAGAAATGTATAAAGTAAAAAGTGACAGTCTCTACTATTCCCACCTTTCAAAGAGAAACTTTGTTAATTGTTTTGTATGTATCCTTCCATACATTTTTATACATACCTAAACTTACATATATATATGTTTTTTCTTTGAAAAATGAGATACTAGTTATACGTTATAGCCTGCTTTCCATCCCTTAAAATATGTGGTGAACATCTCTTCATGGCAATACATAGAATTCTAACTTATTCTTTTTCTTTAACAAGGTAGAGATTTGTAAATAGATACACAAATAGGATAAGTTCAGATATCATTTATTGTCAACAATTTATTCCACTTTTTCTATCATTTGTGCACTCTCTGTTTTTTTCTATTTCTGTTTTTCTTTGCTGCATTATTTTAGGATAAGTTGCATCATGGCCCTTTATTCCTATTTCTCATCTCTCATCCATATTACATTTGTGTTAATTGACCCCAAAATATCCTTTATTATATTTATTTTTCTTCCACTGGAGGATCCAGTCTAGGGTCAAGGTATTAGTCATGTTATTTTTGTCTTTGATGACATTGATAATTTTGAAGAATACAGTCCCCACGTCTCTTTTTTAATAGAAGGTTTTTCTTTCTTTTCTGATATGTTATCATAATTAGATCCAGTTTGTGCCTTCATGGCCGAATAGTACTTAAGCGATGCTATATCCTTCTCAGGGTACCATATCTATCATCACACAATGCCTATCTGTTCCTCCTTGAGGATGTTACTTGTGATCATCGAGTCAAGGTGTTATATGATTTCTCCACTGTGTAGTATTTTTCCTATGAAAATAATAAGCAATCTATAGGAAGACACTTTCAGAACATGAAAATATCCTCCTCATCAAAAATTTTCCCTAGATTTAGCATCCATCTATGATTCCTGACTGGACCAATCTTTATCATTATGATTACATATGATAATTTCCCAACTCCATCATTCCCTTCACATTTACCGGTTGGCACTCAGCATCCTAAGCACTAGCATTCATAAGCAAGAGATCTCCTTCTTCCCCAATTTATTTATTTGACAAGTTGTTATCTGCATGGAGTCATGGGTTCTTATTTTTCAATGTTTTATAATTAATTACTGTGTGGGTTTTTATTTCAATATTTGGTTTGTTCCACATTTAGCCAGTGGTATCGCCTTCAAGTTGGCTATGTTGTACTTTTGACATGCTCCCATCATTTTCTAAAAGCACTTCCTTACTTCCTGGCATAACAATGTATACCAAGCTCCTCTTGTACCTACCCTGCCCCATTTCTGAGATCAGCCATTTCTCCTTGTTTCCTTTTAGTATCATTTCCTTTTCAAAGACTGTATGTCATTCAACTGTATAAATGGAGTATAATTTATTTAAACTTACCCCTATGATTGGACAATTTAGGTTGTTTCTAATTTTCTCATTATAAACATTATTGGGTGTTTTATTTGTACCTAAAGTGAATTTTAGTTTGTGGAACCAATGTGTGCTACAAAACCAGTGTTTGTAGAACAAAATACCTTTGAGGGGAGCTATTTGCATGAATTGATATACAAGGAGGTTTCAAAAAGTTTTGTTTTGTTGCCTGATGAAGGTTTTTTGTTGATTAGGATGGAGGGCGGGAGAAGATAAAGATAATGGATAGGATGATGATTTGGAAAATGCTGCACATCCTCATTACAGAGCCAAATTAAAAATTTTTGGCCCCACGTTTTAGAAACATGGGAGAAAAAAGAGAAGAAATTATAAATAAAATTGATTTTATATTTGATTAGGGGAGGCCACTTTATATAGAGGGAGCAGAAAGTCAGAAGGATCCTAAGGACACATTTTTTTAATAGTTTCTAATACAGGAATATTATCATCAATTTAAATTATAGGATAATGGCTGATAATCTGGAAGCCATGCAACCTGCTTATTTGTGAAGTTGTGTGCCTAGTTTTGAAACCTCCTGATCCTTTGAGGTTTGGAACCTGTATTGAGTCCAGTGACCTATTTTTCTCCTTGATCCCTTTTCCAGTAAACACTAGCACTATGATCAGGAGATGGAAGACTTGATAATCTTAAAGTGAATTAATAAGGAAGAACTACCCCATAAGCACATGGATGAAAGTGGGTGAGTGTAAATTTGATCACATGATTTTTATAGAGTTATTGGCAATTTATGCTGATAAACAGTGAATTACAATTTGGGAATAGGGCTGAGATAAAGCAAATTACTTCCTTAGTATGTAACTTATGTAAGGAATTATGGAAGGGGAATGGGACTATATAGCCAGACTGTTATGTAGAATATCTGATAATCATTCCTGATGGCTTTTAGTGAATACCAATAAATATTACTGGAAATCAGAAGTGGTCTTCCCCAATACTCAGAAGCCTCAAGAAAAGTGCCCCTCTGGTTCAGAAGTGAGGCAAGCTAATAAAATGGAAACTGAAATGGGGATGGTAAACATTGGTTCATTATGAGTATTAATTGGTATGACCCATGGAAATTGCCTGGGGAAAAGGAAGTGCTCAAAATATGTGAATTATTATTATGAGCTTCTTTCTTCATTGGCTCTATAGACATTCAGAGATAATTCTCATATCCTTAAGAGTACACATATCAGTCTGTCCAGAATCAGAGGTTTCTTTTCATATTTTATAGATTTCATAACCTTTCAAAATTGGGATATCCAATTTCTGTTTGTGAGAAGCGTGGCTCCAGAAGAAAGCAGTGTAGTAACTTGTGGACCCAATAAGTATCCTAGTAGGAAAGAGACCACATGCTTAGATGGTGTAACTGAGGAAAGTTTATTAAAGGTACTATCAACAGAAGTGTGGTCAGCGTTAGGGGAACCTAACAAAGGATGGTACAAGATCCTAGGGCTAGAAACAGTAGGGAGCCTATAGGCCCAAAGGGGCAAGGACTACACCGTCGCCAGTATCCATACAAAGCTGTATGAGAGGTCTGTGTGACAGATGCCATGGCCTTTGTTTAACTGACATAGACAACCCAGGATAATGCATCAGAGAAGGAACTTGGGAAATAAATATTCTGATGCCACTATGATGCCCTTTGATCATCTGCCAGTATCTCTCATTGCCTAAACCTAATGGGAAGCCAGAGGACAAGTTGAATTGTTGGTGCAGCCTATAAAGCCCAATTTCTCAAGCCACAAAGCAGGATGACAAGAGTGGAAATGGAAAATAGCTAGCACAGGAAGTTTGAGTCTGTCGGTCATTCATAACCTAATTAATATGAATTATTTTATTCAGTAATCAGAGTTATTTCCTTTTGACTAGTCAGCTGAGAAAACAAGATCTTGAGGAGAGGGAAGAATGAGAAAAGAGATCATTTTAAGTATAAATCACTTTTGAGGCGGACATCCCGGGTTGCTTTGAGCTTACAGAGTCCACGGCATAATACGAAGGCCCTGGATAGTGGTGAAGAGAGGCTAAATGAAAGTGAGATCGGGGATCAGAACAGGTGATAAGAGTCAAAACCAACTGGGAATACTCAGCAATTTTGCCTTTTAGTCCTAGTGCTCATCAAACCTTTCTGTCTCATTTCCTCCAGTACCTTAAATGATATGCCATACAAAATGAGTAAGGATAGCCATCTGAGTCTTGGCTCAGAGCTTTCAAAGCTTAGCAATATCTTAGGAATGACTGATGTTGGAGCTTTTTGAATTTTGAGAAGATAGGTCTACATCTGCCAAAGCAACTAAAGAGAATAGATTTACAATCAACTGTTTTAAAGCAGGAATTTCCTCTATACACATATTATCAGAGCTTGAGTTTCATTTAATATACTTAAATGCATTCACTTGAACACTGATAGTTATCTTAAAACCAGGTGATTAGAACCTTATTATGGCTATTCAAAAGACAATTTCTCTTATGGATGCAAATCATCATTATGTGATTCTGAAGCCACTTTTGTAACCATCATTAACCAAAAGAGCTACAGGATTGACTGCTGTATGTTCTGTAGTACCTCTTGCAGGCCATGATTTTAATACAGGAACTAGAGGTCTACAAGCATGTGAAAGAGGTACTTGCAACTCAAGGCAGCTTATGAGTTTTTGAGTATATAATAGCACATAAGGAGGCACAATTTCTAGCTACTGATAAAATGAATCCTAAAAATTCTGGCTTCCCTCAGGACTCAGGGAATAATCTCCTGTGGCATTGTGTAGTTGTAAGAGGAAAGAACACTATACTTTTTGCTATCTAAAAATTTATTCTAACTGGCTCATTAATGTTTTACTGAAAATATGGATAAAGCCGTATTGATAGGTTCATGATTTTAAGTAAGAAATAACTTTCCTGTGTTTACCTCCCCTTTTGGAGGTGAAAGAGAATGTTTTCCCCCAGGTTTTGTTTTATATTTTATGGTAGATGCCAAACAAAAAAAAGAGACATACAATATTTTATGAATTTTGTTAGGACAGCACTACTCAGCATGCATAAACTTGTATTTTCTTTTTTTTAAAGTTTATTTTGATATCATTAATCTACAATTAAATGAGCAATATTATGGTGATTACACTACCCCCTTCATCAGGTCCCCCACCACCAACCCCATTACAGTCACTGCCCATCAGCGTAGTGAGATGCTATAGAGTCACTACTTGTCTTCTCTGAGTTGTACAGCCCTTCCCGTGCCCCCCTAACATTACATCTGCTAATCGTAATGCCCCTTTTTCCCCCTTGTCCCTCCCTTCCCACCCATCCTCCCCAGTCCCTTTCCCTTTGGTAACTATTAGTCCGTTCTTGGGTTCTGTGAGTCGGCTGCTGTTTTGTTCCTTCAGTTTTTTTCTTCGTTCTTATACTCCACATATGAGTGAAATCATTTGATACTTGTCTTTTTTGGCTTGGCTTATTTCACTGAGCATAATACCCTCTAGCTCCATCCATGTTGTTGCAAATGGTAGGATTTGTTTTCTTCTTATGGCTGAATAATATTCCATTGTGTATATGTACCACCTCTTTATCCATTCATCTACTGATGGACACTTAGGTTGCTTCCATTTCTTGGCTATTGTAAATAGTGCTGCGATAAACATAGGGGTGCATCTGTCTTTTTCAAACTGGGCTGCTGCAGTCTTAGGGTAAATTCCTAGGGTGGAATTCCTGGGTCAAATGGTATTTCTATTTTGAGTTTTTTGAGGAACCTCCATACTGCTTTCCACAATGGTTGAACTAATTTGCATTCCCACCAGCAGTGTAGGAGGGTTCCCTTTTCTCCACATCCTCGCCAATATTTGTTGTTGTTTGTGTTTTGGATGTTGGCTATCCTCACTGGTGTGAGGTCGTATCTCATTGTGGTTTTAATCTGCATTTCTCTGATGATTAGTGATGTGGAGCATCTTTTCATGTTCCTGTTGGCCATCTGAATTTCTTCTTTGGAGAAGTGTCTATTCATGTCCTCTGCCCATTTCTTAATTGGATTATTTGCTTTCTGTTTGTTAAGGTGCATGAGTTCTTTATATATTTTGGATGTCCAGCCCTTATCAGATACGTCATTTATGAATATATTCT
>JAVSCE010007830.1:0-38681 GCA_032199065.1 Smutsia gigantea
TCTTTTCCACTATGCATAAGGAAACTCACAGACAAGTTTGTGACCTAATTTTTATAACTGTGTATTATAATCTGGCCTTTTTTATCTACATTCCTGTCTAGACCACATGGAAAAAAAATGATAATAAAACAATGACAAAAATATTACATTGTGTTTAGGTTTTAAAAAACAACTACTAGAATTCCTATGTTTAAAAAAATCTACAGTTTCTCTTAATGCTATAATGAAACATTGAGCTTTAAATAGATTTTTTATCACAATGTATCTTTGAGAAAAGCCTAATAAACTTTTTCCTGAAGCATTTATATCCAACTGATTCAGTTTAAAAATCATTATTAATTTTTTGTCTAGCCACTATTTTATGGTTTATATGAATAATGTTTCCAAAATCCAAAGCATGTATTACAGAAAAGTAAACTATGACTCCTTTCAGAACTCCTACTTTTTTCTCATCGGGTGTCAGAAACTTGAAAACAGTAAGTTTTCAAATGCAAAAAAATTCATTTGTCTTCAGACATTTCATTAACTCTAAAAATTTAACTAGTAAACATTTTGTTGAATTATGACTGCTTTTCATTTTTAAAGGGAAAATTATATTTCTGATGATGCTATTCCCCCAGAAATTGGAGAGGTTTAAAAACTTTCTTCCACAACCTATTTAAAATTATTTTTCACATGATCCCAATATGTTTTTAATTGTTTTCTGCACTTTTATTTTTAACAGTTAGTACAGTGTAATGTGGTTCAAACAGGCTTTGGAGTCAGACAGACCTGAGTTTGAATCCAAGTTCCTCTGCTTATGAATTTCATTTCCTAGTTTATCTGATCCACAGTTTCCTCCACTGTGCAATGTATACCATTGTTGTATACATTCAGAGAGGTAAGATAATATATGCAATGAATGTATCTGGTACATAGTAATATTGCAACAGGTGTTATTGTTTGAGTTTGTTTTGCATATTTCTTCTGAATCATGAAAGAAGGTGAAATGTAGATACATTATAAATCCCAGCTCAAGTTCCATGTACCCCAGAAAGCTACCCCTGACTTCTCTAGTCCTTGTTGTCATCAACTTTCTTGGGATTCCTGGCCTAGCAACTTATGCCACATAGCATCAGTATTTAATAATGATTAATTTTACCAAACATTTACTATGTACCAGGCACTGTATTATATATATTATGTCATTTAATCTGCATGACAATCCTATAAGGAAGGGAGTTACTGTCATTATGCCCATTTGTCCATGGAGAAATGATAAAAAATATTTACTTAGGCATTATTGCCTCTTACTAGTACTTATTATTGAATCTAGGGTATGGATCATGAGTACGAGTCCCTTGACAAATATCTTTCCTATCTCTACTGAAACACAGGCTACACCAGTAGTAGGCAGAGAATCTTACTCTAGAAATCTCCTTGCAAGCATCCATGGCTTGATCACTAACCTCTCCAAGATTTCTCCAGTTCCCTTCACAGTCATATAGACTATATTCTCTAAGGACTCTGACACTTAAAATTGCTTTACAAGTTGAGAGCTCTATTCATTACATTTAAAGATTTCAGCCCTTCCTGAAATGGTAGTTCTGAAAATGGCTTTTTAGATAGATGGTAATCCATCTAGACTGGTGATCCCATCCTCTTTTCTCCAACTGCAGGACCATGAATGTTTCCCAACTCTGGTAATGCTTGCTAGAGACAGCTGCTGGTTTCATATAACAAAAGGCTTGGGAACAGAATAGCCTCACCACTATTGTGTTCCTTTGTGTCTGAGTTTCATGTTTCTTACTGGGAAATGAGCCAGGAGATATTGTTACAGGGTACTATTTCAGAAAAGTTAGCAGCAAGAACTATAGTAAGTTGCCTGCTTATGTACGTCCCAACTCCTTTACCCCAGTGATGGAGGATTCTACCCATAGAAAATTTTAAAAATCATTCATGATCTCATTTGGAGAGGCACAGGCATAATGTGATAAAGTAACCTGCCTTAGGATAAAAAGCCCCACTGCTAATTAGACTTTGAAATGTGGGTAAATATCATCCTCTCTAACAATCTTTCTTCTTCACCTGGGTTCCTCCCTCAAGAGAGAATAAAGTACTATGTTAACCTTCCCAAAGCCAGGTGAACTGATGGTAGAGAAGGCATGGAACAAATGAGTGAGTAGTAGCTTGATGGAAAGGAGAGACAGGCATAAATAGGAATTTTTGGCTACACTAGCTTAGCTTTTGTTATCCTCCTCCACCTAGAACAGTCAGTCATTGGAATACACACAGGACTTGAGGCCCTCCCCTAGTTATCTCATTTCATGTACTTTCAAGTGTAGATCAATCCTTATCTGTTTCTTAGAACACAAATCTCCCACTAAATAAAATTTATATTAATTATCTTATGTAACATTTTGCATGTCTTTAATGTACTGGCATTGTTTTAGATACTGATGATAAGATGGTATACAGAAAGACCTGGTCTCTACCCTCAGGAAGCTTGTAATCTCATTATACTATATCCTCTCCATTCTCTCCATCCAAAGATACAATATTCATCCATCAAAGTTATGCTGAATTCATACTTTCTTAATGAAGGCTTTTCAGAATGCTATTCCACCAGCACTGTCCTTTCACAGTGTCCTTTCACTGCTATAGTCCTTTCCTAGCAATAGAATCAATAATGTAATGAACCAATTCACATTGAAATGTTAATGACTCATTATAGCTTAAAATAGTATTCCATATAAAGATATTCATACTTTAGGAGAAAATTATTAATTAAAAAAATAGCTTAATTCAAATAATTGAATAGTGGAATTTCAAGCAGTAGAGCTCCAATTGAAAGATACTTTGAGATCAGGGGACTTTCTGCACTTCTCAAATCATAGCTATTGACTAAAAGCCTACTTTTTACATGTGTAAATCCAACCCTGCTATGTAGGTTATTATTCCTTGATGATAGTAATACAAAGGCTTTGGAGCCAAAGAAGCTGTCTAGAGCTGTGGGAGCCACATGAGGCCACCAAAGCCAGCAGGTGCTGGAGAGAACCAGGAGCTAAGGTTGATGGCAACCTGCCAGGAATCTGGCATCATGGAAAGTGCCTGGGGTCACTGAAGCTGGTGGCAAGCATTATGGGCCTGAATTTTCAGAAGCTCACTGGAAACCTACTGTCAAAGGTGCTGCCTGTGGTGTAGTAGTAACCAGAAGCTGTTGGAGTAAGCAGGCACTGGAGGTCTGGGTTTATAGGAGCCATCAGGGAACAAACTGAGGCTGCAGGAGTTGGCCTGGTATTGTGGATTCCATGAGACCAGGCTCCTGGTGGACTTTGGCAAACCCAGACCTCAGATACACCCTGGTGGGTGCTACTTACTGCAGTCTCCGGCAGCTCCTGTTGCCCCAGCTACCAGACAAGCCTCTGTGAGTCCAGGCTACTGGCTAACCCTGGTTCTAGCCAACAAATGTGACATCACACTCCCAGCAGGTTCCCATAAACCCAGGTTCCTGCTATATCCCAGCCACAGCCAGCTCCCATGACGTGAGGTGTATCCTGTGACACAGGCTAACAATAAGCCCCATAAATCAATCCCTGTATTTGACTGGCTCCTGCTGACTCAGACATTGGATGCACTGAAGTGGTCCCCAGCACATAACTGACTCTTGTGGATGCAGAATCACCTGTGCAGATACAGGGTCCAGGCCCTTCACCACAGACTCAAGAGCCAGGCCTGCCTCACTGACTAGAGGCTCATGTCTGCTACCCAGAACCAGGCACCAGACTCGTTCTCATGTACCCAGACACCAAGCTTGACTTCCTGCTGACCCAGACACCATACTTGCAGGCTCAATTTGCATGCCTATCAATGGACACTACCCCTAGACCAGGCATAATCTCTGGATGAGCTGACTGCTAAGGAATTTTGTCTGCCAAATCCTGGAAGAAGTGCCTGAAATGGTGTATTTTTCCCTACATATACGTGTAACAATAACAATATTATACACAGCAGTAATAGTTGTATAACTCCATTTGGGTTCCTAGGCCCAATTCCAATGTGTGTAAATATGTGGGAGGGTGTCTTCCCACACATACTAACACCAAGAAATTCTTAAATACCAGCAGGGTATTAGAGAACTCAACAGATAAATTCTGATGTTATTTGCCTAGAGACAGTACCAGATTCCCCAGGTTAAGAGCTCTGTCCTACAATACTGCCATCCAACCCCTACTCCAGATGCCAGTTGCAAGTCCCAGGCAGTTACCTGTGCTTCTGACCTACTGGCTACATTTTAGAGGTTCTCATGGCCTCCCCCTTAGGTTTGGCTAATTTGCTATGGAGGCTCACAAAACTCAGGAAAACACTTATGTTTACCAGTTTAATAAAGGATACAAGTTAACAGCCAGATGAAGAGCTGCATAGCGCAAGTTCCCAAATAAGGGAGCTTCTATCCTCATGGATCTAGGGGCCTGCCTCAGTGGCACATGGTGGCATTCTGGTACCACAAGCACAGAAGCCATCTTCATCCAAGAAGCAGGATCCAACTAAGCAGAGTAGGCAAAGCAGAGACAGAGATCAGCTCTTATCCGGGTTTTTTGTGAGAGCTTCATTGCATAGTCATGACTGACTAAATTATTGGCCATTGTCAGATTCAGCCTCCAGCCCCACCCTGGGTGGAAGTACAAAGTCTCTCATTAACATGACAAGACACCCAATTTCACCTTTAGGACTCTGCAGTGTTTTCAGGAACTGTGGGTGAAGACCAAATACACCTGGGAAATATATATTTTGTCATATGAATGACCAAATATGTATTTCTTAAGATTCATTGTATCACAGTGCCTATATACTCAAACGTGCAGACAGCAAGAGAAGACCACAAGGTTCATGAATAATCAATGCAACATGACTTCACAAAAGAAAAGTAATAAACATCATGACTGAACCTAAAGATATGGAAATCTATGTCTTTAAAAAAATTCAGACTAATCTTAGAGAAATTTAGTGAACTAAAAGAGAACACAAATAGACAACTAAATTAAATTAAATAACACATGAACAAAATTTCAACAAAGAAATATTAACCATAAAAACAGAAATCCAAAGATACTAAACAGAAGATGGCAGCATGAGTAAGGTGGCGGAATCTCCTCCCAAAACCATATATATATTTAAAATACAGCAAATACAACTATTCCTAAAACAGTGACCAGAAGATACAGTACATGAGCCAGGCTACATCTGCAAGAGCCCAACATCTCAGGGAAAAAGGTAGGATACAAAGCCATGAACCAGCAGGGCCCAAGCACTCCCCCAACCCCAGCTCACTGGCAGGAGGAAGGGAATCAGAGTGGGGAGGGAGAGGAAACACAGGACTGCTAAATAACCAGCCCTGGTGGTCTGCCCCAGGAGCACAGACACACATTGCATGGTGCACTGGATATTGGACAAGCAGAAAAGCAAGGTCCGAGATTGAGACTGCAAACAAGTTCCCACAGCCAGCTGCCCTGGGACAAAAGAAAAGTGGGTGCTTTAAAAGTCTTAAAGGGACAAGGGTTTAACAGGTGGACAAAATCATCTTGGCACACTCAGCCCAGCAGGCTGGGAACTTTAAGGAACTTCAGGCACCCTAACCCCCTGGGTGGCAATGCAGCTCCGAAATCCCTCACAGCCATAAGCACCCTGCCATTCCTTTCCCCATCCAGCACTGCAAGCAACCAGGCTGACCCGCCATTGCTGCAGAACAGCTGGGGAGCATCCCCGCCTACAGCAACCACACAGCTTAGCACAGAGACTTCTCCCTGTGCATGACTAACCGGCCCAGACCCAGAGGCTTCTCCCTATGCACAGTTGACCAGCATAGACAGCAGAGACTGGCGCAGAGTCCAGGAGGCACAAAGGGGATTTGTTCTCATGGCAGAACATGTGCTGCTCACCTGCAACCCATGCCAGCACCCTAGGCCATTCCAAGGGCTGCACCACCCATGGAAGCTTAGGGTATTAACACAGAGGCTGCTTCCAGCACATGGTTGACCAGCACAGACAGCGTACATGGGCACAGAGTCCGGGAAGCATGAAGAGGCTCCATTCTCATGGCAGAATATGCGATGCTGGCATGTGAACCCTGCCATTGCCCTAGGCCATCTTGAAGGCCACCCCGCCCATGGCATCTGAGGGGTTTAACCAGAGTCTGCTCCCTGTGTGCAGTTAACTGGCACAGACAGTGGAGACATGCAAGATGATGAGCAAGCAGGAAGGGACTTTGTTCTCCCAGCTGAAACACACACCACTCACTGACAACCACTCCAATCATCATGAAAAGGAAGAAGAACCTTGCTCAGTCCAAAATCCATCAAACACCAGAGAGAGGGCTTGGTGAGACTGAAACCACCAATCTTCCTGAAAAAGAATTCAAAATAAAAGTCATAAGCATGCCAATGGGGCTACAGAGAAATATTCAAGAGCTAAGAGATGAATTCAGGAGGGGGATAACAGAAATGAAACAAACAATGGAAGGATTTAAGAGCAGACTGGATGAGGTGGAAGAGACTGTTAATGGAAAAGATATCAGAGAACAGGAGTACAGAGAGGCTGAGGCAGAGAGAGATAAAAGGATCTCTAGGAATGAAAGAATATAAAGAGAACTGTGTGACCAATCCAAACAGAAAAATATTCGCATTATAGGGGTACCAGAAGAGAGAGAAAAATGGATAGAAAGCGTTCTTGAAAAAATAATTACTGAAAACTTTCCCAATCTTGTGAAGGAAATAATCTCTCAGACCACGGAAGTCCACAGATTTCCCAACACAAGACACCCAAAGAGGACAACACCAGGACATATAATAATTGAAATGGCAAAGATCAAAAACAAACACAGAGTATTAAAAGCAGCCAGAGAGAGAAAAAAGATCACCTACAAAGGAAAACCCATGAGGCTATCTTCAGACTTCTCAGCAGAAACCTTAAAGGCCAGAAGGGAATGGCATGATATATTCAATGCAAGGAAACAGAAGGGCCTCAAACCAAGAATACTCTATCCAGCAAGATTATCATTTAAAGTTGAAGCAGGGATTAAACAATTCCCAGATAAGCAAAAGTTGAGGGAACTTTCCTCCCACAAACCGTCTCTATAGTGTACTTTAAATGGACGGCTCTAGATGGAAGTGCTCCTAAGGCTAAATATCTGTCACCAGAGAAAATAAAACTGCAACAAAGAAAGAAGACCAACCAAATGATAACTAATGAAAATAAAATCAGCTATCCAGAAAATGATTCAGGGGAAACACAAAGAGTACAGAATAAAACACCTAACATATAAAGAGTGTAGGAGGAAGAAAAAGAAGGGAGAGAAATAAAGAATCATCAGACTGTATTTTTAATAGCACAATAAGTGAGTTAAGTTAGATGGATAGATATTAAACAAGCTGCACTTGAACCTTTGGTAACCACAAATCCAAACATGCAACAGCAATAAGTACATATCTATCAATAATCACCATAAATGTAAATGGGCTGAATGCACCAATCAAGACACAGACTAATAGGATGGGCAAAAAAGCGAGACCCATCTATATGCTGCCTACAAGAGACTCAGGTCAAACCCTAATACAATTGCAGACTAAAAGTAAAGGGATGGAAAAAGATATTTCATTCAAATTATAAGGAGAAAAAAAGCAGGTGTTGCAGCACTTGTATCAGACAAAATAGACTTCCAAACGAAGAAAGTCACAAGAAAAAAAGATGGACACTACATAATGATAAAAGGGTCAGAACAACAAGAGGATGTAAGTATTATAAATATCTATGCACCCAACACAGGAGCACCTACATATGTGAAACAAATACAGAATTAAAGGAAGAATTAGAATGCAATGCATTCATTTTAGGAGACTTCAACACACACCACTCACTCCAAAGGACACACCAACCAGACAGAAAATATGTAAGGACACAGAGCACTGAACAGCACATTAGAACAGATTTACCTAATAGACATCTACAGAACTCTTCACCCAAAAGCAGCAGCTTACGCATTCTTCTCAAGTGCACATGAAACATTTTCCAGAATAGAGCACATACTAGGCCACAGAAAGAGCCTCAATAAATTCAAAAAGATTGAAATTGTACCAACCAACTTCTCAGATCACAAAGATACAAAACTAGAAATAATTTGCAAAGGAAAACAAAAAGGCTCACAAACACATGGAGGCCTAACAACATGCTCCTAAATAATCAATAGATCAATGACCAAATTAAAACAGAGATCAAGCAGTATATGGAGACAAATGAAAAACAACAGCACAATGCCCCAACTTCAGTGGATTCAGTGAAGGCATTTCTAAGAGGAAGGTATATAGCAATCCAGTTCTATTTAAAGAAGGAAGAACAATCAGAAATGAGGAGTCTAAATTCACAATTATTGGAACTGAAAAAGAAGAACAAATGAGGCACAAAATCAGTAGAAAGAGGACATAATAAAGATCAAAGAAGAAATAAATAAATTTGAGAAGAATAAAACAATAGAAAAAAATCAATGAAACCAAGAGCTTGTTTTTTGAAAAAAATAAACAAAATAGATAAATCCCTAGCCAGCTATATTAAGGAAAAAGAGAATCTACACACATAAACAGAATCAGAAATGACAAAGGAAAAATCGCAAGGGACACCACAGAAATACAAAGAATTATTAGAGAATACCATGAAATTATACATGCTAACAAACTGGATAACCTAGAAGAAATGGACAACTTTCTAGAAAAATACAACTTTCCAAGACTGACCAAGGAAGAAACAGAAAGTCTAAACAGACCAATTACTAGCAATGAAAATGAATGAGTAATCAAAACACTACACAAAAACAAAACTCCCAGACCAGACGGATTCACTGGAGAATTTTATCATTTACAGAAGAAATAATACCCACTCTCCTTAAACCTTCCCAAAATTAGAAGAGGAGGAAATACTTCCAAACTCATTCTATGAAGCCAGCATCACTCTGATACCAAAACCAGGCAAAGACACCACAAGAAAAGAAAATTACAGACCAATATCCCTGATGAACATACATTCAAAAATACTCTACAAAATACTAACAAACCGAATTCAAAAATACACCAAGAGTATCATCCATGATGATTAAGTGGGATTCATCCCAGGGATGCAAGGATGGTACAACACTCGAAAATCCATCAACATCATCCACCACATCAACAAAAAGAAGGACAAAAACAACATGATCATTTCCAGAGATGCTGAAAAGCACTTAAAAAAATTCAACATTGATTCATGATAAAACTCTCAACAAAATGGGTATAGATGGCAAGTACCTCAACATCATAAAGACCATATATGACAAAACCACACCCAACATCACACTTAACAGCGAGAAGCTGAAAGCTTTTCCTCCAAGATTGGGAACAAGACAAGGATGCCCACTCTCCCCACTTTTATTCAACATAGTAGTGGAGGTCCTAGCCATGGCAATCAGATGACACAAAGAAATAAAAGGCATTCATATTGTCAAGGAAGAAGTCAGACTGTCCCTGTTAGCAGATGACATGATATTGTACATAAGAAACCCTAAAGAATCCACTCCAAAATTACTACAACTAATATCTTAATTCACCAAAGTTGCAGGATACAAAATTAACACACAGAAATCTGTTGCATTCCTATACACTAATGATGAACTAGCAGAAAGAGAAATAAGGGAAACAATTCCATTCACAATTGCATAAAAAAGAATAAAATACCTAGGAATAAACCTAACCAAGGAAGTGAAAGACCTATACCCTGAAATTACAAGACACTCTTAAGAGAAATTAAAGAGGACAACAACAAATGGAATTCTTCCCATGCTCATGGCTAGGAAGACTTAATATTGTCAAAATGGCCATGCTGCCTAAAGCAATCTACAGATTTAATGCAATCCCTATCAAAATACTGACAGTATTCTTCAATGAACTGGAACAAATCATTCTAAAATTCATATGGAACCCCAAAAGACCCCGAATAGCCAAAGCAAAGCTGAGAAGGAAGAATAAAGTAGGGGAGATCTCATTTCCCAACTTAAAGCTCTGCTACAAAGCCACAGTTATCAAGACAATTTGGTGCTGGCACAAGAACAGACCCATAGACAAGTGGAACAGAATAGGGAGTCCATATATTAACCCAAGAATATATGGTCAATTAATATACTATAAAGGAGCCATAGATATACAATGGGGAAATGACAGCCTTTTCAAGAGCTGGTGTTGGCAATACTGGACAGCTACATGTAAGAGAATGAAACTGCATATACAAAAGTAAACTCAAAATAGATCAAAGACTTGAATGAAATCATAAAACCCTTAGAGGGAAACAGGAAAACTCTCTTGGACATTAACATGAGCAACTTCTTTATGAACATATCTCCATGGGCAAGATAAACAAAAGAAAAAATGAACAAGTGGGACAATGTCAAACTAAAAACTTCTGTACAGCAATGACACCATCAACTGAACAAAAAGGCACCCTACTGTATGGGCGAGTATATTCATAAATGACATATGCAATAAGGGGTTGACATCTAAAATAGACAAAGAGCTCATGAACCTCAAAAGACAAAAATCAAATAATCAAATTAAAAAATTGGCAGAAGATCTGAAAAGACACTTCTCCAAAGAAGAAATTCAGATGGCCAACAGGCACATGAAAAGATGTTCATCATCATTAATCATCAGAGAAATGCAAATTTAAACCACATTGAGATATCTCCTCACACCAGTTAGGATGGCCAACATCCAAAAGGGAAGCAACAGCAAATGTTGGTGAGAATGTGGAGAAAGGGGAACCCTCCTACACTGCTGGTGGGAATGTAAATTAGTTCAACCATTGTGGAAAACAGTATGGAGTTTCCTCAAAAAACTAAAAACAGAAATAACATTTGACCCAGGAATTCCACTCTCATGAATTTACCCTACAAATGCAGGAGCCCATTTGAAAAAAACATGCGTGCCTATGTTTATCGCAGCACTATTTACAATAGCCAAGAAATGGAACCTACATAAGTGTCCATTAGTTGATGAATGTATATAGAAAATGTGGTACATATACACAATGGAATATTATTCAGGCATAAGAAGAAAACAAATCCTACTATTTGCAACAACATGGATGGAGCTAGAGGGTATTATGCTCAGGGAAGTAAGCCAGGTGGAGAAAGACAAGTATCAAATGATTTCACTCATCTGCGGTGTATAAGAACAAATAAAAAACTGAAGGAACAAAACACCAGGAGACTCACAGAACGCAAGAATGGACTAACAGTTACCAGAGGAAAAGGTACTGGGGATGATGGGTGGGAAGGGAGGGATAAGGGTAAAAAGGGGCATTATGATTAACACACATAATGTAGCAGGTCACGTGGAAGCCAGTATAGCACAGAGAGGACAAATAGTGATTCTATAGCATATTACTACACTGATGGACAGTGACTGTAATGGGGTGTGTGATGGGGTCTTGATAATGGGGGGAATATAGTAACCACAATGTTGCTCATGTAATTGTGTGTTAATGATATCCAAATAAAATAAAATAAGAGAAAAAAATAAAGGCAACATTTAAATCTAAAAAAAACCCCAGAAATCCAAGAGTTGAAGAATACATAGATTGAACTGAAGAATTCAATAGGGATTTTCAACAGCAAACAATCAATGAGAAGAATGTATTAGTAAATTACAAGACATGATATTTGGATTATCTTGAGAGGGGACTAAAAAGAAAAAAGATTTAAGAAAACATTTGTGAATCATAGGATACCATTAAAAAGAAACAATATGTGCATAAATGGAATCACGGAAGGAGAAAAGAGAAAATAGCTTATATAAATAACTGATGTCTGAGAACTTCACATACCTGCAGAAAGAATTGCACATTCAAGTTCAGGAAGTGAGTAGGTCACCAAAAAATTTCAACCCCAAAATTTCTTTTTTAGGACATACTATAATAAAACAGTTTAAAATCAAAAATGAAGAGAAATTTTCAAACACAGTAAGAAAAAATTTCATATGCAAGACAAATTTTTTAAGACAGAAACCATGCTGAAAGAAAAAACTGACAACCAAGAATACTTTATCCAGCAAATTTATCTTTCAGGAATGAAAGAGAGATAAAGACTTTCCCAAAGAGACAAAAGTTGAGTTTATCACCACTAGACTTGCCTTACAAAAAGTAATGTAAGGAATTCTTCAAGCTGAAATGAAAAGATAATTAGTAAGATGAAAATATAAAACAGATTGCTAAAGGTAAGTATATAGTCAAATTCAGAATACTCTAATCATATAATATTGTAATGGTAATAACATAGTATAAAATTATAATATAGTAACTAAATTATAGTGTAAGGATTAAAAACAAAGTATTAAAAATGACAATAGCAATAATTTCATTAACGGATATATGATATAAAAATAGGTAAATCATAACAAAAAATATATTGTGGGAGAAAAAAATAGTTTTTCATGTGTAATCTGATTTTAGTTATTATCAGCTCAATACTAGATTGTCACATCTATAAGAAAACCATAAAGCAAAAATATGCAATAGATGCACAAAAAATAAATAAAAGATAATCAAAGCATACCACTATTGAGAATCATCAGTTCACAAAGGACAGCAAAACAAGAAGAAACGAAAAGGAATTAAGAAAAAAACAATTAATATGATGTCATTCACAAGTCCTTAACTATGAAAAGTTACTTTTCATTATTAAGTCAAAAGGTATAGACTGGATGACTGATTAGAAAACACAACCCAACTGTATGCTGCCTAAAGAAACTCAATTTAGCTTTAAGGGCACACAGAAGAGCAAAGTGAAGGGATAGAATAATATATTGCATACAATTGGAAAACAAAAGGGAATGGGGAAGATTTTTTTCCCTAAGGTATTACTGATATACAATCTTATAAAGGATTCACCTGAGCAACTTTGTGGTCACTACATTCATTGATATTACTGAGTCCTTCCCACACACCCTATCACAGTCACTGTCTGTCAGCATAGTAAGATGGCAGAGTCACTACTTGTCTTTTCTGTGCTACACTGTCTTCCCCATGATCCCCCCACACCATGTGTGCCAATCATATTGCCCCTCAATCCCCTTCTCCATCCTTCCACACCTCTCCTCCCCCAACCCTCCCTTTTGGTAAATGCTACTCCTTTCTGGGAGTCTCTGAGTCCCAGAAGTCAGACACAAATAGCCTATGGGGCTGGTCAGTGCAGTTATGAACGGTTCTATGGCATTTGACTGAGGAGCCCTGGAAGCGGACATTGAACCTTGTGGACATGCTAATGCACATTGCTCCCTCTCTATACAACTACATGTACAAACCAAGGAGGAATTTCTGAAGCTGGGTTTTGGCCACCACAATAACATCTTATTGCCAGCACCAACTGCACTAAACCCTGGAGACTTCATTGAGTGGATATGGCCTTGGATATCTTGACTCATGGCTGGTACTTCTGGTAACTTAGAGCCAAGGCCTCGAAGCTGGCCTTCTACATATTCCTGGAGTAACAGCAGAATGGCCCCCAAATATCACAGTAATGTACCCAAAATGGCTAGAAGGTAAGAGCATCTTATGGGGGAGTTTCATTTTATTATTATCTCCAGTGCATGTGCCTAAAGTAGCCCTGCATATTGACCCATCAGTAACTACCACAGGGAAAAGGGTAAAAGTCTGGTATGCTAGATCAGGGTGGAGCCCCATTTCTGCCACTGTCCTATCACAGGACCATTCTCTTGCATGCATTCTACCCGATAGACAAGATTTGCCTATGTTGGTATCATTAAAACATGTGTCTTGTTGCCCTTAGGTTATTCTCTTCTACAATATTTGGCATTAGGCATGCCCCTTGCAAAACCTGCTGCTTGCTGAGCATTCCCCGAGCTCCCTGCTGGTTCAGCTGCTGGCCTGCCATGGGACATAGGAGCTATGGACTTAATCTGAGTATGACTTTGAATGCCACTGGATCCTCAGGTTTGAGGATTTTCATGGTTTTATCATTATCTGTATCATATTTTCTATTGTTCTTTGTATGTTATTAATCTTGATACAGTGCTCTAGCTTTCTCAAACAGGGGATATTGTGGAAGATTGGGGGCACATAAATTGTGATGCAAGAATTCTGGATGTATGGATTGCGAGTAAAATGAAAGTTTTTGACCAGGAATCCCACCTGGTCTTGATAGTGCCCATTGTATATACATTTAAAAGCCTGTTTGTACATCAATGGGATGTTTACCAATGGAAGAGCCACTGGTCAGTCATGGGATTGCTGACCCAGAGTAAGGGGTGGAGAGCAAGCATCCATTCTCTCCTCCCCTCTGTTCCTGGTACTGAATGTTTCAAGCACCTACCAGTCACCAGGGACCCACCCACAGAGTTCCTCCTGGAGCAAGGGGCTGGGGTTCAGAGCAGAGCATTGTGGCCAAAGACACAGAGCTTGGGAGCCAAGTAAGAGAGTTGGCTGTAGGAGGTGCTGGCGGAGAGAGCCGAGTGACCAGGGTTTGGAGCATAGAGAGACTGAGCAGTGAGAATAAACCTTTTCATTTCCAACCTGTTACCCTTGTTTTCCTTCAGCCTCATGAGATTCATAGTGAACTTGCCCCAGACAGGGAGCCCCTTCCTTCCAGAGCTACAGATGAGTAGACCTATAACAAGTGAAAAGATTGAATTAGTAATGACAAAACTTCTCATAAAGACAATTCCATACCCAGATGACTTCCTGAGTGAATTGTACTATGCTTTTAAAGAATAATTAACACCAATCATCCACAAATTTTTCCAAAAATAGAAACAGAACACTTCTCAACTCATTTGACATAGAGGGCTGTATTACCCTGATACCAAAGCCAGTCAGTTATCACAAGGAAATAAATGATGGGCTAATATCCCTACAGATACAGATGCCAAAATCCTCACTAAAATCCTACCTAACTGGATTTAGCAGTATATTAAAAGGGCTATATACCATGACCAAGGTTAGTCTAACATATGAAAATCAATCAATTTAATACATTATGTTAACAGAAGAAAAAATATTAAGATACACTTGATAGAATCACTATGTAAGGAATACAGCATAATGACTAAACTCAAATTTATTGTGAAATTATTACCACAATAATTTAGTTAATATGCTTCATCACATATAGATACCACAAAAGAATAAAAATGGTTTTACCCTTGTGATGATAAAGTCTAGGATTTATATTTTAAACTGATTTTCAGACTTTAAACCAACCTTGGCCAAGTCTGAAATCCATGGGTCAGGGTGTCAGAAATGGGAGGATTTGGGGTATGTATCCTAATAAAATGAAAACACTAACTCAAGAAGATATCTGAATCCCTATGTTCATTGCAACATTATTTCCAATAGCCAAGAAATTGTAACAACCTTAATGTCCATTGATGGATAGATGGATAAATAACTTGTGGTATATGTACAAAATGGAATATTATTGAGTCATAAAAATATGAAAATCTGGTCATTTGTGACAACATGGATGTACCCTGAGGGCTTATTTTCAAGTGAAATAAAGAAAATACTTTATGATCTCACATGTGATTTCACTATGTGTGGACTCTTAAACTCATAGATGAGAGATCATATTTGTGGCAATCAGAGGTGGGAGTTGGAATGAAGGTTGTCAAAAATTATAAGATATATAAGTAATAGGGATACAATGTACATGATTATAGTTAACACTGCTGTAAGGTATATAATACAGCCCTCCATGTCAAATGAGAAGACAGCAAGACAGGAAGAGTGTCTTCACCAGTACCCAACCATGCTGGCACTCTGATATTGGACTTCCAGCCTCCAGAACTGTGAGAAAATAAGTTTCTGGTATTAAGCCACCTAGTCCATGGTATAGTTACAGTAGCTAGAGATAATAAAAATACTGATAATACTACATACAACATGGATGAACATTGAAAAAATAGTGTTAAATGAAAGAAGCCAGACACAAAAGATTGAATATTGTATGACTCCATTTATATAAATGTTCTGATTAGGCAAATTTATAGAGACAGAAATTAGATTGGCGTTTTTATGGGATCAGGTGAGGGGGATGTAGGATAATTGCTAATGGGTAAATTCTATCTGAGGTGATAAAAATATGGTGGTGGCTGTACAACTCTATGAATATACTAAATGCTAATGAATTATATACCTTAAAATTGTACATTTTATAGTATGTGAATTATATCTTAATAAAGCTGTTATAAAAATAATTATACAAAGAGGTAGTCTCAAAAATATTCTATAAGAATCAAAGTGGAGAGTAAAATCCCTTTAAGGAACAGAGAGTTTGCTGGGAAAATGAAAAAAAAGAAATGATAAAGAAAGGGAAAGACAGAAAACATAGTTTAAAATTATAGACTGAAGTCATAGCACATCAATAACTATATTAAATGTGAATAGTATAAATAAACCATCCAAAAGAAAGTCATAATGGATTTTTTTAAATGGCCAATGAATTAAGGTATTTTTGCTGTTCTACCAAATCACCACCCACTTAGTGGCTGAGAGCAACACAAATTTATTACCTTATAGTTCTCAAGTTCATAAGTCTGAATTGTGTTTCAGCAGGCTAAACCGAAGATGTTGGCAGGGTCCAGTTCCTTTCTGAAGGCTGAATGAATCACTTGTCTTTTCCAGCTTTTGGAGGCCCTGAACAACACATTAGAACAGATGGATCTAACAGACATCTACAAAACTCTACACCCAAAAGCAGCAGAATACACATTCTTCTCAATTGCACATGGAACATCTTCAAGAATAGATCATATACTAGGCCACAAAAAGAGCCTCAGTAAATTCAAAGAGATTGAAATTGTACCAATCAGTTTCTCAGACCACAAAGCTATGAAACCAGAAATAAATTACACAAAGAAAGTGAAAAATCCCACAAAAACATGGAGGCTGCACAACATACTCCTAAATAATCAGTGGATCAATGACCAAATAAAAACAAAGATCAAGCAATATATGGAGACAAACGCAACAATAATTCAACACCACAAAATCTGTGGGATGCAGCGAAGGCTGTGCTAAGAGGAAAGTATATTGCAATACAGGTCTACACCAGGAAAGAAGAACAATCCCATATGAGCAGTCTAATCTCAGAATTAATGAAACTAGAAAAAGAAGAACAAATGAAACCCAAAGTCAATGGAAGAAGGGACATAAAAATATTAGAGCAGAAATAAATAAAATATAGAAGAATAAAACAAAAGAAAGGATCAATGAAAGCAAGAGCTGGATTTTTGAGAAAATAAACAAAATAGATAAACCGTTAGCCAGACTTATCAAGAAAAAAAAGAGCATATACTCACATAACCTGAATCAGAAATGAGAAAGGAAAATCACTACAGACACCAGAGAAATACAAAGACCTATTAGAGAATACTATGAAATATTATATACAAACAAATTGGATAACCCAGAAGAAATGGATAACTTTCTAGAAATATATAACCTTCCAAGACGGACCCAGAAAGAAGCAGAAAATCTGAACAGACAAATTACCAGCAACGAAATTGAACTAATAATCAAAAACCTACCTAAGAACAAAAACCATGTACCAGATTGTTTCACCACTGAATTTTATCAAACATTTAGTGAATACCAAATACCGATCCTCCTTAAAGTTTTCCAAGGAGGAGAAGAAGAGGGAATACTTCCAAACTCATTCTATGGGCCAGTATCACTCTAATACCAAAACTGGACACCGCAAAAAAAGACAATTACAGACCAATATTCCTGATGGATATAGATGCAAAAATACTCAACAAAATATTAGCAAACCAAATTCAAAAATACATCAAAAGGGTCATCCATCGTGGTCAAGTAGGATTTATTCCAGGGATGCAAGGATGGCACAACATTCTAAAATCCATCAACATCATCCACCACATCAACAAAAAGGACAAAAAACACATCGTCATCTCCACAGATGCTGAAAAAGCATTTGACAAAATTCAACATCAATTCATGATAAAAATTCTCAACAAAACGGGTATAGAGGGCAAATACCTCAACATAATAAAGGAGATATATGACAAACCCACAGCCAACGTTATCCCTAACAGCAAGAAGCTGAAAGCCTTTCCATTAAGATTGGGAACAAGACAAAGATGCCCACTCTCCCCACTTCTATTCAACATAGTACTGGAGGTCCTAGCCACAGCAATCAGAGAACACAAAGAAATAAAAGGCATCCAGATTGTGAAGGAAGAAGTTAAACTGTCCCTGTTTGCAGATGTCATGATATTCTACATAAAAAAACCCTAAGAAATCCACTCCATAACTACTAGATCTAATATCAGAATTCAGCAAAGTTTTGGGATACAAAATTAATGCACAGAAATCAGTGGCATTCCTATACACTAACAATGACCTAGCAGAGAGAGAAATCAGGAAAACAATTCCATTAACAGTTTCATCAAAAAGAATAAAATACCTAGGAATAAACCTAACCAAGGAAGTGAAAGACCTATACTCTAAAAACTACAAGACACTCATGAGAGAATTTAAAGAAGATACCAATAAATGGAAACACATCCCATGCTCATGGATAGGAAGAATTAATATTGTCAAAACAGCCATCCTGCCTAAAGCAATCTACAGACTCAATGCAATTCCTATCAAAATACCCACAGCATACTTGAAAAAACTAGAGCAAATAGTTCTAAAATTCATATGGAACCACAAAAGCCACAAATAGTCAAAGCAATCTTGAGAAGGAATAATAAAGCTGGGGGGATTATGCTCCCCAACTTCAAGCTCTACTACAAAGCCACAGTACTCAAGACAATTTGGTACTGGCACCAGAACAGACCCATAGACCAATGGAACAGACTAGAGAGCCCTGATATACACCCAATAATATATGGTCAATTTATATATGATAAAGGAGCCATGGATATACAGTGGGGAAATGACAGCCTCTTCAACAGCTGATGTTGGCAGAACTGGACAGCTAAATGCAAGAGAATGAAACTGGATTATTGTTTAACCCCATACACAAAAGTAAACTTGAAATGGATCAAGGACCTGAATGTAAGTCATGAAACCATAAAACTCTTAGAAGACAACATAGGCAAAAATCTCCTGAGTATAAGCATGAGTAACTTCTTCCTGAACGCATCTCCTTGAGCAAGGGAAACAAAAGCAAAAATGAACTCATGGGACTACATCAAACTAAAAAGTTTCTGCATAGCAAAGGACACCATCAGCAGAACAAAAAGGTATCCAACAGTATGGGAGAATATATTTGTAAATGACATATACGACGAAGGGTTAACATCCAAAATATATAAAGAACTTACACTCCTCTACACCCAAAAAGCAAATAACCCAATTAAAAAATGGGCAGAAGATATGAAGACACAGTTCTCCAAAGAAGAAATTCAGATGGCCAACAGACACATGAAAAGATGCTCCACATCACTAATCATCAGGGAAATGCAAATTAAAACCACAATGAAATACCAACTCATACCTGTAAGGATGGCCACCATCCGAAAACTAAGAACAACAAATGCTGGTGAGGATGCAGAGAAAGGGGAATCCTCCTACACTGTTGGTGGGAATGTAAGCTAGTTCAACCATTGTGGAATGCAATATGGAGATTCCTCAAAAAAGTAAAAATAGAAATACCATTTAACCCAGCCACGCCACTCCTTGGAATCTACCCAAAGAATACAACTTCTCAGATTCAAAAAGACATATGCACTCCTATGTTTATTGCAGCACTTTTTACAATAGCCAAGATATGGAAGCAACCTAAGTGTCCATCAGTAGGTGAATGGATAAAGAAGATGTGGTACATATACACAATGGAATAATATTCAGCCATAAGTAGGAAACAAATCCTGTCATTTGCAACAACATGGATGGAGCTGGAGGATATTATGCTCAGTGATACAAGCCAGACGGAGAAAGACAAGTGCCAAATGATTTCCCTCATTTGCAGAGTATAACAACCAAGCAAAACTGAAGGAACAAAGCAGTAGCAGATTCAGAGACTCAAGAAGGAACTAGTGGTTACCAAAGGGGAGGGGTGTGGAAGGGTGGCTGGGGAGGGTGGGAGAAGGGGATTGTGGGGTATTATATTTAGTACACATGGTGTGGGGGATCACGGGGAAAACAGTGTAGCACAGAGAAGGCAAACAGTGCATCTGTGTCATCTTACTACACTGATGTACAGTGACTGAATTGAGGTATGAGTGGGGACTTGATAATATGGGTAAATGTAGTAACCACATTGTTTTTTCATGTGAAACCTTCAATCCTTCATAAGAGTGCATATCAATAATATCTTAATAAAAAAATTGATCCAAAAAAATGAACTCATGGGACTACATCAAACTAAAACGTTTCTGGATGGCAAAGCCATCAACAGAACAAAAAGCATCCTACAGTATGGGAGAATACATTTGTAAATGACATATTCGACAAGGGGTTAACATCAAAGATATATAAAGGTACATGCCTCAATACCCAAAAAACAAATAACCTGATTAAAATATGGGCATAGGATATGAAGAGACAGTTCTAAAAAGAAGAAATTCAGATGGCCAACACACACATGAAAAGATGCTCCACATCACTAATCATCAGGGAAACGCAAATTAAAATCACAATGAGATATCACCTCACACCAGTAAGGATGGCCACTATCCAAAAGACTAAGAACAACAAATGCTCGCGAGGATGTGGAGAAAGGGGAACCCTCCTACACTGCTGGTGGGAATATAAGCTAGTTGAACCATTGTGGAAAGTAGAATGGAGGTTCCTCAAAAAAGTAAAAATTGAAATACCATTTGTCCCAGGAATCCCACTCCTTGGAATTTACCCAAAGAATACAACTTCTCAGTTTCAAAAAGAATTATGCACCCCTATGTTTATCGAAACACATTTTACAATAGCCAAGGAATGGAATCAACCTAAGTGTCCATCAGTAGATGAATGGATAAAGAAGAGGTGGTACATATACACAATGGAATACTAATCAGCCATAAGAAAGAAACAAATCCTACCATTTGCAACAACATGGATGGAGCTGGAGGATATTATGCTCAGTGAAATAAGCCAGGCGGAGAAAGACAAGTGCCAAATGATTTCCCTCATTTGTGGAGTATAACGATGAAGCAAAAGCAAAATTGAAAGAATGAAATAGCAGCAGACTCGGAGACTCCAAGAAGAAACAAGTAGTTACCAAGGGGGAGGAATGTGGGAGGGCAGGTGGGGAGGGATGGAGAAGGGGTTTGAAGGGTATTATGTTTAGTTCACATGGTGTGGGGGTTCACCAGGAGAACAGTGTAGCACAGAGAAAGCAAACAGTGAACCTTTGGCATCTTACTACACTGATTACAGTGACTGCATTGGGGTTTGGGTGGGGACTTGATAATATGGGTAAATGTAGTGACCACATTGTTCTTACATGTGAAACCTTCATTAGAGTGTATATCAATAATACCTTAAAAAAAATTAAAGAAAAATGTAAGTGATAACAAAATAGAAACAGTATTCTTTAACAAACTAGAGGAAATAATTCTAAAAATCATGTTGTACCACAGAAGATGCCAAATAGCCAAAGAAATCCTGAGAAGGAAGAACAAAGTTGGGGATTTTGCACCCTGACTTCAAGCACTATTACAAAGCTACAGTAATCAAGACAATTTGGTATTGGCTCAAAAACAGACCCAAAGGCCAATGGAACAAACTAGAAAGCTCAGATATAAACCCAAGTATATATCGTCAATTAATATACAATAAAGGAACCATGGACATTTCAATGGGGAAATGACAGCCTCTTCAACAACTGGTGTTGGCAAAACTGGACAGATAAATGCAAGAGAATGAAACTGGATGATTGTCTATCCCCATACACAAAAGTAAACTCGAAATGCATCAAAGACCTGAATGTGAGTCATGAAACCACAAAACACTTAGAAGAAAACATAGGCAAAAATCTCCTGAATATAAATATGAGCAACTTTTTTCTGAATGCATCTCCTCAAGCAAGGGAAACAAAAGCAAAAATGAACACATAGGACTACATCAAACTGTAAAGCTTATGTACAGCAGAGGACACCTTCAATAGAAAAAAAGGCATTCTACAGTATGGGAGAATATATTTATAAATGACATATCTGACAAGGGTTAATATCCAAAATATGTAAAAAACTCACATGTCTCAACCCCCAAAAATCAAATAACCCAATTAAAAAATGCATGGAGTATACGAACAGACAATTCTCCAAAGAAGGATTTCAGATGGCCAACAGGCACATGAAAAGTTGGTGCACATCACTAATTATCAGAGAATTGCAGATAAAAACCACAATGGGATATCACCTCACACCAGTTAGGATGGCCAGTATCGAAGAGACTAAGAACAACAAATGCTGGAGAGGATGTGGAGAAATGGGAACCCTCCTACTCTGCTGGTGGGAATGTAAGCTAATTCAACCCTTGTGGAAAGCAATATGGAGGTTCCTCAGAAATCTAAAAATACAAATACCATTTGACCGGGAATTCCACTCTTATGAATTTACCCAAGGAATATGATTTCTCAGATTCAAAAAGACATATGCACCCATATATTTATTGCAGCACTATTTACAATAGCTAAAATATGGAAGCAACCTAAGTGTCCATCAGTAGATGAATGTATAAAGAAGATGTGCTACATATGCACAATGGAATACTACTCAGCCATAAGACAGAAACAAACCCTACCATTTGCAGCAACATGGATGGAGCTGGAGGATATTATGCTCAGTGAAATATGGCAGGTGGAGAAAGACAAGTGCCAAATGATTTCCCTCATTTGTGGGGTATAACGATGAAGCAAACATGAAGGAACAAAACAGCAACAGACTCACAGACTGCAAGAAGGGACTAGGGGTTACCAAAGGGGCAGGGTTGGGGAGGGTGGGTCGGGAGGGAGGGAGAATGGCATTCAGGGGTTTTATGACTGGCACACATGGTGTGGGGGATCAGGGGGAAGAATGTGTAGCATAGAGAAGGCAAATAATGACTCTGTCACCTTACTACATTTATGGGCAGTGACTACAGTGGGGTATGGGGGGCACAATAACAGGAGTGAATGTAGTAACCACATTATTTTTTCATGTGAAATCTTCATAAGAGTGTATGTAAATAATGCCTTAATAAAAAAATAAGTAATAAAAGAAAGAATAAGGAAAAAAATAAGGTTGGAATAATCACAGTATCCAATTCTAAGAATTAATATATGGTTAAATAATCAAGATAATGTGGCATTGGATTATGAAATACATAAATTAATGAAACAATAGTAAATGAAGAAACAGTCACACAAGTAGAGCCAACTCATATTTTTACAAAGGTGCAAATTTACATAAGGGAAGATTAGCCTTTTAAAAATGACATTTGAAAAATTATACACCTATCTATAAACAAACCAAAAATAAACAAATGTTGACATAAACCTCTCACCCTGTAACAAATAACTCAAAATTGATCATATATCTAATTATGAAAACATAAAACTTTTAGATGAAATATAAGAGAAAATTTTTAAGATCTAATACTTGATGAAGTGTTCTTAGATCTGCCACCAAAAGAATGATATAAAAATAAACAATCAATATATAGGATTTCATCAAAATTCAAAACTGTGCTTTATGATGGACCATCTTAAGAGGGTGAAAAGACAAACCACAGACTTGGAGAAAACATTTGCAAACCATATATCCAAAAAATACTTGCATATAAAATATGTAAAGAATTCTCAAAACTCAACAGTAAGAAAACAAAAAATTCAATTAGAAAATAAGCAAAGGACAAATCAGATGATTCACTGAAGAACACATGAAAAGATATTGATATTAAACATCACTGGCCACTAATAAAATGTAATTTGAAACCACAATGAGATTCTATGACATACCTATTAGAGTGTCTAAAATAAAAAATCCAGTATGTGCTGACTAGGATTAAGAACTGAATCTCTCATGCATTGCTATTAGGAATGGTAAATGGTACAACTACTCTGGAAAACAGTTCTGCAGGTTTTTTTGCAAAACTAAACATGCTCTTTTGTTATAACTGAGAAATTCCACTTTAGTGGAATAATGAAGAGAAATCAAGATATGTCCATACAAAAACTGTCCATGAATTTTCATAGCAGCTTTATTTGTAATATCCAAAAGATAGAAACACCCCAAATGAATATCTGTTCAGTGGGTGAATGGGTAAACAAATGGTGGTATATCCATACAGTAGAATAGTACTTAACAATAAAGATGAACAAACTATTGATATACACAACTTGCATAGGTCTTTAGGACATTATGCTAAGTGAAAAAAGCCAATCTGTGAATACTACATTCATATAATATCAAAATGAAAGAATTATAGAGAAGGAGAACATATCAGTACTTTCCAGAGTGTTAGAGATGGAATGAGCTTGGGATGTAAAGGTGTAGCACAAAGATGTGTGTGTGTGTGTGTGTGTCCGTGTGTGTTGGGTGATGGAAGAGTTCAGAACCTTGATTGTGGTAGTGGTTACACAAATATATACATGTGATAAAATTTTATGGAATTAGACATATACACATACACACAAATGTTCATGTAACAGCTAGAAGAATCTAAGTAAGGTCTGTAGTCTAGTTAATAGTATTATACCCAATGCTGATAATAAATAATAATTTTGTAAGATCTCATCATTGGGGAAAGCTGGGTAAAGAGTACATGGAATGTGCTATACTATTTTTGCAACTTCTTGTAGGTCTAAAAATATTTCAAAATAAAAAGCAAAAAAAATACTTCTTAGATACATTGAAGTACAATTGACTAGCTGCATGAAGAAACCAATCAAAAAGAACTTATCCTAAATTTGTCAAAAATAACACATTTTGGAGGAAATCATCTTATGATCTACCAAATCTTGACTTCCCATGCTATTCAATGTCATGAATGTTGATCCACAATTAAGAAATAGACTTCTGCTTGGTTTTGTTGGACATAACTGGCTTTGGCAAATACAGTTACAAATTCCTCAGAAGACTCTCTGGAAAAAAAAACGTGCTCATTCTGAAGCCATTGAACTGAAACTCCCATCAGAGCCAGCTCCCAGGCAAGACATTCAGGAAATTTTATGGTAAATCCTGAACAACTCTGTAATTCTGACTTGCCCACAGAGATGCAGGAGCATTTTTATAGTCTAAAGCCAGAAAAGAAATATTAAAACCATGACCAGCACTCTTCTTTCTCTGGACTGTTCATAGTTATGCACATAGGTTGTTGGCTAGGTGTGAGACACATGAATTACATACTGTTTAATGAGTATGCAGGATTCAGGTCAGTAGTTCCTTTTCCCTCTGACTTGTATTATCTCACTTTTTCCTCTCATTGCCATCTTTTCCATTACCTTGTCCCTTCTAAAATACAAAACTTTCTTGTTTGAGAACATTTAGCAGCTGGCTGATAAATCTAGCTCAGAAATTCATTTGTTGAATTGTCATTAATGTAGCATTTTACCAATCCAGGAACATGTATATCTCAAAAAAAGTAGGAATTTTAAGAGGCAATAAATAACCTCTTGTAATAGATAACTAGCACTGTTAGGAAAGTTAGGTAGAAAGATAGACACGAACTGGTGAAGGGGAAGATAAAGTTCAAGAAAAAACTGTCCAGTCTCTGCCCAGGTAGGGAGTCCCACATTAAGACAACAAAGGCTTTGCAGGGAGATAACTTCTTGCCTATTGGAACCAGGCCAAACCAGTCCCAGCAAAGTCCCAATCAGGTTCCAAGGTGAACACAATCCAACAAAACTAAGAACTGCCCAAACCACACCACCTCATAATCTCATTAAAATAAAATTGTGATTTTGCTCCCTGCCATGGGCTTTTCTGTGTGTATTTTGGGAAAAGATATGTGCACCAAGAGGAATGAGTATATAATTAGAGCTGTCAATCAAATGACTTAACCCTGTCAATCAAAAGAAGTGCCTCCCAGCTAGGTGGTGTTAAATAGACTCTCCCCTAAAAGTTCGAGGCCTCTATCTACCTTGACTCTATCCCGCTCCCCCGTTGGAGTGCATTCAAGTAAAACCTTTGCTGTGCTTCACTACTGTGTCTCTGCCTTTTAATTCTTTGTTGTGGTGGATACAAGAACTGAGGAGAACAAACTCAACCTGTAACAATACTGGCATATCTGGTTCGAGGTAGGCACAGAGGTAGGACTAGGAGACACAGAATGTTGAGGGTGCCTTCTCCTAGTCTCAAAATTTGTAAATCTAATTCTAGTAGTACATTATCACTTGGGACCTTCAGAAATTATGGGCAGGTATTATCTTCCAACCTTGAGCAATTTTGACCAAGTGGAAAACTGTCTTGAGCTCTTGTAGATAATTTCTCTTTATTCAAGTACACCCATATTCAAAACTACAAAAAAACAAGATCTCAGAACAGAGTCATCCAAAAAGAAACCCTCTCTCCACCAGGGCTCTACAATTTAGTAAATGCCTAGTACCTACTAAGCACCAGATTTTTTTTTATTAAGGTATCACTGATGTACACTCTTTGAAGGTTATACATGAAAAACATTGTGTTGACTACATTCACCCGTATTATCAAGTCCCCACCATACCCCATTGAAGTCACTGTCCATCAGTGTAGTAAGATGCCACAGAGTCACTACTTATATTCTCTGTGCTACACGGTCTTCCCCATGATCCGCCCACACCATGTGAACTAATCATAATACCACTTAAACCCTTTCTCCTCTTTCCCCACCCACCCTCCCCTCCCCAAACCCTCCCCTTTCATAATCACTAGTCCCTACTTGGAGTCTGTGAGTCTATTGCTATATTGTCCCTTCATTTTTGCTTTGTTTTTATACTCCAAAATGAGGGAAATCATTTAGTACTTCCCTTTCTCCACCTGGCTTATTTCACTGAGCATAATATGCCCTAGCTCCATCCATGTTGTTGCAAATGGCAGGATGTGTTTTCTTCTTATGGCTGAATAGTATTCCATTGTGTATATGTACCACATCTTCTTTAACCATTCATCTACTGACAGACACTTAGGTTGCTTCCATATCTTGGCTATTGTATATAGTGCTGTGATAAACATAGGGGTGCATATGTCTTTTTGAATCTGACATCTTGTTTCGTTTGGATAAATACCTAGGAGTGGAATTCCTGGGTCAAATGGTATTTCTATTTTCAGTTTTTTGAGGAAACTCCATATTGCTTTCCACAATGATTAAAAATTACATTCCAACCAGCAGTGTAGAAGGATTCCCCTTTCTATGCATCTTTGCCAGAATTTGTTGTTCCTAGTCTTTTCAATGTTGGACAACATAACTGGTGTGAGGTGATATTTCATTGTGCATTTAATTTGCATTTCCCTCATAATTACTGAAGTGGAGCATCTTTTCATGTGCCAGTTGGCCACCTGAATTTCTTCTTTGGAGAAGTGTCTGTTAATATCCTCCACCCGTTCTTTAATAGGGTTATTTGCTTTTTCTTTGTCAAAGGGTGTGAGTTCTTTATATATTTTGGATGTCAACCCCTTATCAGATATGTCATTTATGAATATATTCTCCCACACTGTAGGATCTCTTTTTGTTCTACTGATGGTGTCCTTTGCCGTACAGGAGCTTTTCAGCTTGATATATTCCCACTTGTTCACTTTGCTTTTGTTTCCCTTTCCCAGGGAGATATGTTCATGGAGAAGTCGCTAATGTTTATGCCCAAGAGATTTTTGCCTATGTTTTCTTCTAAGAGTTTTATGGTTTCATGACTTACATTCAGATATTGATTCATTTTGAGTTTACTTTTGTGTATGGGGTTAGACAGTAGTCCAGTTTCATTCTCTTACATGTAGCTGTCCAGTTTTGCCAACACCAGCTGCTGAAGAGGTTGTTATCTCCCCACTGTATATCCAAGGCTCCTTTATCATATATTAATTGACCATATATGTTTGGGTTAATTATTGGATTTTCTATTCTCTTCCATTGGTCTGTAGGTCTGTTCTTATGCCAATACCAAATTGTCTTGATTACTGTTGTTTTGTCGTAGAGCTTCAAATCTGGGAGCGTAATTCCCCGTTTTATTTTTCCTTCTCAGGATTGCTTTGGCTATTCAGGGTCTTTGTGGTTCCATATAAATTTTAGAATTATTTGTTCCAGTTCATTGAGGAATGCTATGGTATTTTGATAGGGTTTGACAGTGAGTCTGTAGATTGCTTTAGGTAGTATAGCCATTTTGACAATATTTATTCTTCTTATCCAAGAGCATGGGATGAATTTCCATTTGTTACTGTCCTCTTTCTCTTAGGAGTGTCTTGTAATTTTCAGGGTATAGGTCTTTCAATTCCTTCGTTACGTTTATTCCTAGGTATTTTATTCTTTTTGTTGCAATTGTGAGTGGAATTGTTTTCCTGATTTCTCTTTCTGCTAGTTCATACTTAGCGTATAGGAAAGCAACAGATTTCTGTGTGTGTTAATTTTGTATCCTGCAACTTTGCTAGATTCATATATTAGTTCTAGTAGTTTTGGAGTGGAGTCTTTAGGGTTTTTTACGTACAATATCAGGTCATCTGCAAATAGGGACAATTTGACTTCTTCTTTACCAATCTGGATGCCTTGCATTTCTTTGTTTGTCTGATTGCCGTGGCTAGGACCTCCAGTACTATGTTAAATACCAGAGGACAGAGTGGACATCCCTGTCTTGTTAGCGATCTTAGATGAAAAGCTTTCAGCTTCTCACTTTTAAGTACGATGTTAGCTGTGGGTTTATCATATATGGCCATTATGTTGTTGAGGTACTTGCCCTGTATACCCATTTTGTTGAGAGTTTTTATCATGAATGGATGTTGAATTTTGTCAAATGCTTTTTCAGCATCTATGCAGATGATCATGTGGTTTTTGTTCTTCTTTTTGTTGATGTGGTGGATCATGTTGATGGATTTTCGAATGTTGTACCATCCTTGCATCCCTGAGATGAATTCTACTTTATCATTATGTATGACCTTCTTGATGTATTCTTGAATGCGATTTGCTAATATTTTGCAGTATTTTTGCATCTATGCTCATCAGGGATATTGGTCTGTAATTTTCTTTTTTGGTGAGGTCTTTGCCTGGTTTTGGTATTAGAGTGATGCTGGCTTCATAGAATGAGTTTGGAAGTATTCCCTCCTCTTCTATTTTTTGGAAATCTTTAAGGAGAATGGGTATTATTTCTTCTCTATATGTCTGGTAAAATTCAGAGGTGAATCCATCTGGCCTGGGGGTTTTACTCTTAGGTAGTTTTTTGATTAACAATTCAATTTCTTTGCTGGTAATTTGTCTGTTTAGGTTTTCTGTTTCTTGCTTGGTCAGTCTTGGAAGGTTGTATTTTTCTAAGAAGTTGTCCATTTCTTGTAGGTTTTCCAGTTTGTTAGAATATAGATTTTCATAGTATTCTCTTATAATTCTTTGTATTTCTGTGGGGTCTGTTATGATTTTTCCTTTCTCATTTCTGATTCTATTTATGTGTGTAGATTCTCTTTTTCTCTTAATATGTCTGGCTAGAGGTTTATCTATTTTATTTTTTCAAAAAACCAGCTCTTGGTTTCATTGATTTTTTCTATTGTTTTATTCTTCTCAATTTTATTTAGTTCTTCTCTAATCTTTATTATGTCTCTCCTTCTGGTGACTTTGGGCCTCATTTTTTTCTTTTTCCAATTTCAATAATTGTGTCTTTAGACTGTTCATTTGGGATTGTTCTTCCTTCTTTAAATAGGCCGGGATTGCAATAATACCTTCCTCTTAGAGCTGCCTTTGGTGCATCCTACAGAAGTTGTGGTTTTGTGTTGTTGTTGTCATTTGTCTCCACATATTATTTGATCTCTGTTTTAATTTGGTTGTTGATCCATTGATTATATAGGGGCATTTTATTAAACCTCCATGTATTTGTGAGCCTTTTTGTTTTCCTTGTACAGTTGATTTCTAGTTTTATTACATTGTGATCTGAGAAGTTGGTTGGTAGAATTTCAATATATTTGAATTTATTGAGGTTCTTTTTGTGGCCTAGTATGTGGTCTATTCTGGAAAATGTTCCATGTGCACTTGAGAAGAAGATGTATCCTGTTGCTTTTGGGTGCAGAGTTCTGTAGATATCTGTTAGGTCCATCTGTTGTAGTGTGTTGTTCAGTGCCTCTATGTCTTTACTATTTTCTGTCTTGTTGATCTGTCCTTTGGAGTGAGTGGTGTGTTGAAGTCTCCTAAAATGAATGCATTGCTTTCTATTTCCTCCTTTAATTCTGTTAGCATTTGTCTCACATATGTTGGCGCTCCTGTGTTAGGTGCGTATATATTTAAAATGGTTATATCCTCTTGTTGGACTGACACCTTTAGCATTATATAATGTCCTTCTTTATCTCTTGCTACTTTCTTTGTTTTGAAGTCTATTTTGTCTGATACAAGTACTGCAACACCTGACTTTTTTCTCGTTGTTTGCATAAAATATCTTTTTCCATCCCTTCACCTTTAGTCTGTGTATATCGCTGGGCTTGAGGTGAGTCTCTTGTAAGCAGCATATATATGGGTCTTGCTTTTTTATCCATTCTATTACTCTGTGTATTTTATTGGTGCATTCAGTCCATTTACATTTAGGGTGATTATCAACAGATACGTACTTATTGCCATTGCTGGTTCAAGATTCGTGTTCACGAAGGTTCACGAGTAGCTTCTTTACTAACAATCTAACTTACCTTTCCTGTTAAGTTATTGTAAACACAGTCTGATGATTCTTTATTTCTCTCAATTCTTATTCTTCCTCCTCTATTCCTTATTTACAAGGTGTTTTATTCTTTGCCTTTAGTTAGTATTTGGGTGGTCTGCTTTCTTTGCTATGATTTTATTTTCTCTGGTGACATCTTTTTCGCCTTCGGAGTGCTTCCATCTAGAGTAGTCCCTTTAAGATATTCTGTAGAGGTGGTTTATTGGAGGCAAACTCCCTCAGCTTTTGCTTGTCTGGGAATTGTTTAATCCCTCCATCAAATGTAAATGATAATTGTACTGCATACAATATTCTTGGTTCGAGGCCCTTCTGTTTCATTACGTTAAATATATCATGCCATTCTCTTCTGGCCTGTAAGGTTTCTGTTGAGTAGTCTGATGATAGTCAGATGGGTTTTCCTTTTTAGGTGATCTTTTTCTCTCTCTAGCTGCCTTTAATACTCTGTCCTTATCTTTGATCTTTGCCATCTTAATTATTATGTGTCTTGGTGTTGTCTTCCTTGGGTCCCTTGTGTTGGGAGATCTGTGGGCTTCCATGGTCAGGGAGACTATTTCCTTCCCCAGCTTGGGGAAGTTTTCAGCAATTATTTCTTCAAAGACACTTTCTATCCCTTTTTCTCCTCTGTGTCCTCTGGTACTCCTATAATGGGAATATTGTTCTGTTTGGACTGGTTGCACAGTTCTCTTAATATTCTTTCATTCCTAGAGATCGTTTTATCTCTCTCTGCCTCAGCTTCTCTGTATTCCTGTTCTCTGATTTCTATTCCATTAACAGTCTCTTTGGTCTCATCCAGTCTGCTGCTAAGCCCGTGGATCACTTGTCTCATTTCTGCATTGTCTTTTCTCACTTCCCTCACTTCCTCCCTGAGCTATTGCATATTTTTCTGTAGATCCATCAGTATGGCTATGACTTTCATTCTGAATTCTTTTTCAGGAAGATTGTGAATGTCCATCCCATCAGGCTCCCTGTCTGGGGTTATCTGGCTGATCTTAGTCTGGATCATATTCCTCTGTCTTTTCATGGCGATAGAAGTGGTCGCTCATAGGCACTACATGTGTCAGCTGGGAGAACAAAGTCCCTTCCTGCTTGTTGTTCTCTTTGCCCTTCTCCTGGGCCTGAGCTGTTTTCCTGCACACCAGGAGGCAGTCTCTGGGATAATCTCCTGAACTGCCTGTGTGTGGGGTCGCCCCCTCAGCCTAGCCTCTAGCACTGCTGGGGTTTGCAGTTATGCTGGGTGCATTCTGGTCCCCTTGGTGCCTTCTGGACCTGTCTCTGGGGCTCTTCCCGCTCAGCTGTGCGCCTGCCGGGAGTACATTCTGTGAGACTGTTGCAGGCGGGGCCATTCCTCTGTTGTTCTGCAGCAGCGGCAGCTCCCGGACCCTTTGTGGTGCCGGCCAGGGAGGGAAGGAATGGCAGGCTGCTGATCTCTTTGGGAAGTCTGGCGTACCTGCTTTGTCCAGCCACTGGCCAAAGGGTCCGAAATTCCCCAAGACTCCCAGCCTTCTGGGCTGAATGCACGGGGACGATTTTGTTCTGCTGTTGGGCCCTTGTCTTTTTAAGACTTTAGCAAACAACAAAAGCAAAAAAAAACAACAGAAAGCAAAACAACAACAACAACAACAACAACATTAAAAAAAATCTCGCCCATTTTTCTTTTGTCCTGGGGAGCCAGCAGAGGGAAGCTCCCGTCTCGGTTCCTGTACTTCTGTTTCTCTAATCTCCAATACACCGCACGATGTGTGTCAGTGCTCCTGGCGCAGATCACCAGGGCTGGTTATTTGGCCGGCCTGTGCTTCCACTCCCCCCCCTCCGAATCTTTTCCTCCTGCCAGTGTGCTGGGGTGGGGGAATGCGCAGGTCCCGCCGGGTCGCAGCTTTGTATCTTACCTGCTTCAGGAGGCACTGAGTTCTTGCAGGTGTAGCTGTAGCCTGGTTGTTGTCCTGTATCTTCTGGTCTCTGTTTTAGGAATAGTTGTATTTGTTGTATTTTCATAAGTATATATGGTTTGGGGAGGAGATTTCCACCACCCTGCTCATGCTACCATCTTCACAGCCCAGGCTCAGCACATGATTTTATTATGCTAATCATTTTTAATCATGTGTAAGATTCACTTTAGCATGCTAAAAGGCTCAGGCCTGTGTGCTGTCTTTCCTCTTTCAGATGTGATGGGGTGGTTTTGCAATCTGAGCAACTAATTTAGCATGCAGACCCAGCTGTAAACAACATAGTAAAAGGCAGGAAGGATTCCACCTTAAATATAAAATTGCATTTTAAAACACAAGAAGTTTCAAACAGACAATACCTCAGCCCACCTTGGGGGCTGGGCAGGCCACTTTTTGATATGCTCCTAGACCAAGACGCCGGTATCCCAGAGAGAAATCAAGGCAGGAAATTCCTTTTTAGTAAAAAATGGATCAATAAAGTTTATACAGAGAAATATTATGATAAAGACTTAACTGTTCTACCAGCTTTATTTTCCAGAAACCAAATATAACTAACAACTGTAGATGATATGAGCCAGATTCACAGGGTGACACTATCTGCATATTATGGTTGCCAAATGGCACCATAAATTCAAATATTGAAAGCAGCTCTGCCTGATCTCTCTGTCCACAAATATAGGTGGGGATTTTCCTTCATCAAATCTCAAAGTGCTTAAGACGTGAGACAGTGTATGAAACTAGGCAGCCTAGGCAGGTTCAGGACCTTGGGGTCTCCAAAATAACTGAGGTCAGCAGTGCTCCTGGGACTGATCCTCTTCAGAAATTGTGTTTTTGGCAAGACAATGAAGAAAGGATCCCCCAGCAGATTTGAAAGCTCTGGATTGAGTTTTTTCTTATTATTCTTCCCCTTTTCCCTCTTGCACCAAGAAAGCTGACTGAGTAGAAAGCTCTTTACTTAATCAGCTACTGAGGCTGGGTGTGAGAGGGATGAAATTAATAATTTCTCTATCCCTAATAGCAAAGTTTAGCTTAAACCTGGTGTTTACTACAGATGACATGATACTGTACATAAAAAAAGCCTAAAGAATCCACCACAAAACTACTAGAACTAATAACTGAATTCAGCAAAGTTGCAGGATACAAAATCAACACACAGATATCTGCTGCATTCCTATATAATAACAATGAACTACCAGAAAGAGAAATCAGGAAAACAATTCCATTCACAGTTGCATCAAAAAGAATAAAATACGAGACTTCTGGGAAGTTGGTGGCGTGAGCAGGGCGGCAGAAATCTCCTCCCCAAACCATATATATTTGTGAAAATACAACAAATACAACTATTCCTAAAAAAGAGACCAGAACATACAGTACAACAGCCAGGCTACATCTACATCTGCGAGAACTCAGTGCCTCATGAAATGGGTAAGATACAAAGCTGTGACCCAGTGGGACCCGAGCAATCCCCCACCCCAGCGCACGGGCAGGAAGAAAAGATTCAGAGTGGGGAGGGAGTGGAAGCACAGGCCTGCCAAATAACCAGCCCTGGTGATCTGCGCCAGGAGCACAGACACACATCGTGTGGTGTATCAGAGATTAGAGAAAGAGAAGGGCAGTATCCGAGATGGAGACTGCAAGTGGGTCCCCTCAGCCGGCTCCCTGGGACAAAAGAAAAGCAGATGCTTTTTTTTGTTGTTGTTGTTTTTTGTTGGTTTTTTTGTTTTGCTTTTTTTTTGTTGTTGTTTCTTTTAAGTCTTAAAGAGACAAGGGCCCAATAGCAGAACAAAATCGTCCAAGCGCACTCAGCCCAGCAGGCTGGGAGTCTTGGGGATTTTTGGACCCCCTGGCTGGCAGCCGGGCAAAGCAGCCATGCCAAGCCCTCCCACAATGATCAGCAGCCTGCCATTCTTTCCCCCTCCCCCTCCCACCAGCCAGCATCACAAAGGGTCTGAGGCTCCACTACTGCTGTGGAATGGTGGAGGACCGGCCCTGCCCACAGCAACCTCACAGTACTTACTCCCGGCTGGCGTGCAGCTAAGCAGAAAGGACCCACATCAAGGGCTATAAGAACCAAGGGGACCAGAAGGCACCCAGTGAGACTTCAAACCCGCACAGTGCTATAGGCTAGGCTGAAGGTGGCCCTGCACACAGGGAGCTCCAGGATTGTCCTAGGGAATGCCTCCCAGTGGGTGAGAAACTGGTTCAGGCTCCGGAGAAGGGCAAGCAGAAAAACAAGCAGGAAGAGACTTTGTTCTCCCAGCTGACACATGTGGCACCTAACAGTGACCACTTCTATGACTATGAAAAGACAGAGGACTATGTTACAGACAAAGATTACACAGACAACCCCAGAGAGAGAGCGCCTGAAGGGATAGACTTACACAATCTTCCTGAAAAAGAATTTATAATAGAAGTCATAACCATGCTGATGGATATACAGAGAAATATGCAAGAGCTCAGCGAGGAAGTGAGGGAAGTGAGGAAAGACAATGCAGAAATGAGAAAAGCAATCAACGGGCATAAGAGCAGAATGGATGAGGTGCAAAAGACTGTTAATGGAATAGAAATCAGAGAACAGGAATAAATAGAAGCTGAGGCAGAGAGAGATAAAAGGAACTCTAAGAATGAAAGAATACTAAGAGAACTGTGTGACCAGCAGAAAGGGAACAATATTCGAATTACAGGAGTACAAGATGAAGAAGAGAGAGAAAAGGGGATAGAAAGTGCTTTTGAAGAAATAATTGCTGAAAACTTCCCCAAGCTGGGGAAGGAAATAGTTTCTCACTCCACAGAAGCCCACAGATCTCCCAACACAAGGGAACCAAGGAAGACAACAAGACACATAATAATTAAAATGTCAAAGATCAAAGATAAGGACAGAGTATTAAAGGCAGCTAGAGAGAGAAAAAGGATCAGCTACACAGGAAAACCCATCAGACTCTCATCAGACTTCTCAACAGAAACCCTACAGGCCAGAAGAGAATGGCATGATATATTTAACGTAATGAAACAGAAGGGCCTCGAACCAAGAATACTGTATCCAGCACAATTATCATTTAAATTTGAGGGAGGGAGTAAACAATTCCCAGACAAGCAAAAGCTGAGGGGATTTGCCTCCCACAAACCGCCTCTGCAGGATATCTTAAAGTGACTGCTCTAGATGGAAGCACTCCTAAGTCTAAAAGGATGTCACCAGAGAAAATAAAATCATAGCAAAGAAAGCACACCATCCAAATACTAACTAATGGTAAAAAGTAAAATCAACTATCCACAAAAACAGTCAAAGGAAATGTAAAAGAGTACAGAATAAAACACCTAGCATGTAAAGAATGGAGGATGAAGAAGAAGAATAGAGAGAAACAAAGAATCATCAGACTGTGTTTATAATAGCTTAACAAGAGAGTGAAATTAGACTGTTAGATAGTTAGGAAGCTACCCTTGAACCTTTGGTAACCACGAATCTAAAGCGAGCAATGGCAATAAGTACATATCTATTGATAATCACCCTAAATGTAAATGGACTGAATGCACCAATAAAATACACAGAGTAATAGAATGGATAAAAAAGCAAGACCCAAATATATGCTGCTTGCAAGAGACTCACCTCAAACCCAAAGATATACACAGACTAAAGGTGAAGGGATGGAAAAA
This sequence comes from Smutsia gigantea, assembly GCA_032199065.1. Taxonomy (NCBI): domain Eukaryota; kingdom Metazoa; phylum Chordata; class Mammalia; order Pholidota; family Manidae; genus Smutsia; species Smutsia gigantea. Next base: position 36,415 of record JAVSCE010007830.1, read on the forward strand.
GATATTTCATGCAAACAACAGGGAGAAAAAAGCAGGAGTTGCAGTACTTGTATCAGACAAAATAGACTTCAAAACAAAGAAAGTAGCAAGAGATAAAGAAGTACATTATATAATGCTAAAGGTGTCAGTCCAACAAGAGGATATAACCATTATAAATATATATGCACCCAACACAGGAGCACTGACATATGTGAAACAAATACTAACACAATTAAAGGAGGAAATAAAAAGCAATGCATTCATTTTCAGAGACGTCAACACACCACTCACTCCAAAGGACAGATCAACAAGACAAAATAAGTAAAGACATAGAGGCACTGAACAACACACTACAACAGATGGACCTAACAGATATCTACAGAACTCTGCACCCAAAAGCAGCAGGATACACATTCTTCTCAAGTGCACATGGAACATTTTCCAGAATAGACCACATACTAGGCCACAAAAAGAACCTCAATAAATTCAAATATATTGAAATTCTACCAACCAACTTCTCAGATCACAATGTAATAAAACTAGAAATCAACTGTACAAGGAAAACAAAAAGGCTCACAAATACATGGAGGTTTAATAAAATGCCCCTATATAATCAATGGATCAACAACCAAATTAAAACAGAGATCAAACAATATGTGGAGACAAATGACAACAACAACACAAAACCACAACTTCTGTAGGATGCACCAAAGGCAGCTCTAAGAGGAAGGTATTATTGCAATCCCGGCCTATTTAAAGAAGGAAGAACAATCCCAAATGAACAGTCTAAAGACACAATTATTGAAATTGGAAAAAGAAAAAAATGAGGCCCAAAGTCACCAGAAGGAGAGACATAATAAAGATTAGAGAAGAACTAAATAAAATTGAGAAGAATAAAACAATAGAAAAAATCAATGAAACCAAGAGCTGGTTTTTTGAAAAAATAAAATAGATAAACCTCTAGCCAGACATATTAAGAGAAAAAGAGAATCTACACACATAAATAGAATCAGAAATGAGAAAGGAAAAATCATAACAGACCCCACAGAAATACAAAGAATTATAAGAGAATACTATGAAAATCTATATTCTAACAAACTGGAAAACCTACAAGAAATGGACAACTTCTTAGAAAAATACAACCTTCCAAGACTGACCAAGCAAGAAACAGAAAACCTAAACAGACAAATTACCAGCAAAGAAATTGAATTGTTAATCAAAAAACTACCTAAGAGTAAAACCCCCAGGCCAGATGGATTCACCTCTGAATTTTACCAGACATATAGAGAAGAAATAATACCCATTCTCCTTAAAGATTTCCAAAAAATAGAAGAGGAGGGAATACTTCCAAACTCATTCTATGAAGCCAGCATCACTCTAATACCAAAACCAGGCAAAGACCTCACCAAAAAAGAAAATTACAGACCAATATCCCTGATGAGCATAGATGCAAAAATACTGCAAAATATTAGCAAATCGCATTCAAGAATACATCAAGAAGGTCATACATAATGATAAAGTAGAATTCATCTCAGGGATGCAAGGATGGTACAACATTCGAAAATCCATCAACATGATCCACCACATCAACAAAAAGAAGAACAAAAACCACATGATCATCTGCATAGATGCTGAAAAAGCATTTGACAAAATTCAACATCCATTCATGATAAAAACTCTCAACAAAATGGGTATACAGGGCAAGTACCTCAACAACATAATGGCCATATATGATAAACCCACAGCTAACATCGTACTTAAAAGTGAGAAGCTGAAAGCTTTTCATCTAAGATCGCTAACAAGACAAGGATGTCCACTCTGTCCTCTGGTATTTAACATAGTACTGGAGGTCCTAGCCACGGCAATCAGACAAAACAAAGAAATGCAAGGCATCCAGATTGGTAAAGAAGAAGTCAAATTGTCCCTATTTGCAGATGACCTGATATTGTACGTAAAAAACCCTAAAGACTCCACTCCAAAACTACTAGAACTAATATATGAATTTAGCAAAGTTGCAGGATACAAAATTAACACACACAGAAATCTGTTGCTTTCCTATACGCTAAGTATGAACTAGCAGAAAGAGAAATCAGGAAAACAATTCCACTCACAATTGCAACAAAAAGAATAAAATACCTAGGAATAAACGTAACGAAGGAAGTGAAAGACCTATACCTGAAAACTACAAGACACTCCTAAGAGAAAATAAAGAGGACACTAACAAATGGAAATTCATCCCATGCTCTTGGCTAGGAAGAATAAATATTGTCAGAATTGCTATATTACCT